>JBBMOE010000001.1:23293200-23325626 GCA_037975065.1 Chaetodon trifasciatus | reverse complement strand
TCTCTCTCTCTCTCTCTCTCTCTCTCTCTCTCTCTCTCTCTCTCCCTCTCTCTCTCTCTCCCCATTTTTCTCTTACACCTTATGCATGTGTTTGGCCCTCTACCTTTTTATTTTTCTCCTTTTCACTCTGTTCCTCTCTCCCAGCGGTCTCTCATTCTTTCTTCTCTTCTTACCTTTGCAGTCTCACACTTTCTCCTACCTTCCCATGCCTCCTGCTTTCAGTTGCAGAAAGGGCGAATTATGCTTCTGACAAGGTGTTGCAGAGCCTTCATGGGAAGGCTTTGTAGGGGTGTCCAGGATCCCTCTGTGTAACTCATTCTGAAGCAATATTTCATAATACAAAAACATGTTATGCATCAGAGAGCTGAGATTGCAATAGCAGTGAGGATGATCCCACTTCTTCTCTCCCAGCACTGATTCCAGTACATGAACCTGGGTTATGTGCTATGATCTGATCTAACACAACCCTCATTCCAAAAAGGTTGAGCTGCTGTGTAACACATAAATAGAGTGCAGTCATTTGCAAATGAACTGTGTTTAAAGACAGTTTGGTGAAGTGTACATGAGCAAATGTAGTAATCCTTTATATAGTCGTGTGTTTCAGTGTGGTGAATCCTCAACTGAGCCTTTATTTTTTACACAGAGTCCCAAATTTTTGGAATAGGGGTTACACCAAAGTAAGACGTGATTTATTTATTCAGGAAAGACTGAAAGAAACCAAAAGCAAGCTCAGTTTCTGTCAGTTATGCCTGAGGAGAAATACACAAGGAAGAAGCTGTGACCATGGAGTGATTTGGGAATCGCACTGTGCTGTCATTTCCATAGTGTACAGCACTGCCCCATAATACATAACCACTAATCGTACCACTGGTGGAAGTTCTATGACAGCTATGCTCAATTATAACTCAGGTGCCACACCACTGATGTTGAATTGACGATTGATTGGTTAATAAATAGTCAGTCGTCAGAAAATATATATCCAGCTATTCTGATAATAGATTAATTGTTGAAATCATGTTTCAGGCAGAAATCTATTTTTGGGACAAAACAATGACATCACCATTGTTTACTGATGTTTTGTAGATTAAAGAATATACCAGTTATGAAAATTATCATTTGTCGAAGCCCTAAACCGGTGGAGGTATGACTGCTGCAAAACCTCTGCTATTGGTCATTCAAATTTGAATCATGCATACAAAGCAAATTGCACTCATCTCAAAAATGAACTTTATGAACTTCCTGTAAGAGCACTAACATTACAGGCAGCCAAGGACGGACAGTAAGCATGACTGGCAACATTTCAGTAGCACTACAATAATCATGCCAGAAGGAAATGTTTGGAAAATAAGAAGTGTTAAGGAGGCTTGAACCCTTTTTTTCTCCTCTAGGAACCTCAGCTCTGTGCTGACCTGTTCCACAAGATTACATAACACCACTATGATCAATGTAGGCAAGTGGGATTATCCAATAAGCAGTGCAATGGTTCTGTGCTCCCTGTGCAGTTGTAGGACTGAGACGTAACTTGATCCAAGAGGGAGGGGCATGAGATGTGATTTGTATGCTTGCTCTCATCACATGATGACAGGGGAGCAGCAGTGGCCTGTGAAATGAAACCTATTGCTTAGATGTTGTGCTGTGTAAATATTCACATCTCAGAATGTCAGTTTTATCAAAAATGTTGTTTTATGTGTTATTATTATATTGCTTTTTGATAAATGCCCTCTTTTTAGCTTGAGGTCTGTGGAAGTTTTGAAGGTACTCTGGAAGCCAAGTGGGATTAGTCGTGCCCCAAACATATAAAATCCTTCAGTACAATTACAGCACATTAAGGTCACTTAAATTGTTGCTAGGCTTTGGGCCGAGCTGTCTTAATGATACAGAGCTGTGTTCTCTTAACCATCAAATCAAAATCTAAGTTGTATTTGTAAGGCAGACTGTAGCTGCTGAGTTTCCTTTACCCTTAAATGAAACCTAATCGTTCTGTGATGGAGGTTGGAGTCTCTGCAGTGTGCTCAGGGAAAAGAGATTAGTCATTAAAATTTAGAGTGCTTGTCTGTTGACATGTTGGAGGAAGGGCAGCAATTGTGGGATATTACAGTTTGGTTTGGTCACCTCATCAACAAGGTGAATGTCCGGTGTGATGTTGGGCTAACTGCTCAAAGCTTTTTGTGACAACAAACACAGACATGGCTCTAGCAAATAGACACATAGTTTCTGGTGGCTTGTCAATGAAATGAAATCATGTCATTCAGTTCACATGTGGCCAGCCCTCTAAAGATTTCCCCAAGATAAAACCACCAGTTCAGTTCAGTTTCCGTCAACAGATGTGTCTGTGTGACAGATGTGTTTGTAAAAAAAAAAAAAAAAAGAAGAAGAATTGTGGGGAGACAGCACAGTTCTTAGACAATGTGGAACGTGTTGTCATAAACTGAACATAGTGACTGGCTGATCACACCGAGTACTACTTCAGGTTGGTCAGTCCTCCATTCATCTGCATTTTCAGTAATGCCCTACATTTGCGTTCTCTACATTCAGACTCACAAGCAGCCAGTGAGGCTGCGTTCTGACCAGCAATAATACTGCATTAAACATTCTGTGTGTAGGAATTAGGGGGATACATTGGCAGAAGTTAAATATAATATTAACAATTATGTTCTCATTAGTACATAATTACCTGAAAATAAGAATCGTTGTGTTTTATCTAACTTAGAAGGATCCCTTTATATTTACAGAGGGATGACCGCCATGTTGCATCAGCATGTGTCTACAGGAGCCCAGAACGGACAAACCGTGATCACATTTTTCACCCAATTAGTGGTCACCATAGGTGAGGGTGAGTGGAGGCGTGTTGGGTTGGTCGCAATTTGCAACCACTCTGCTAGATGCCAATAAATCCTACACATGGGACCTTAAAACACACAGCCTCTTCATCCATTTCAATCAGACCACTGTCTTTGCACACCCAAAAATCAGGGTCATCTGAAAGAAGTTGGTCCTTGCTTGACTTTTGTGCCAGTATTGTAATTGGAGATGTCCTGAGCTGATTGGATTGGTGTGAGGGCTGATCCCTACATATTGGTAATGGATCAGTATCAGCTAAAATAAAACTGAAATCCAACCCTTTCTTTACCCAACTCCGGAGTGTTTTGTCATCTCACCCTGCTAGTGTTGGAGTGTGCTGCTAGAGTGTGTGAATATGAAAAATGATTTGGTCACAACAGCAGTTGACTTTGCTCTGACACTTGGTTTGGCAAAATGCATGGATTCGCTAAACTCCCATGGTACCAAATCTGTTCTCTTTCCTCTCTTATTAGCAAAGATCAGTGTAGAAAACAGTCTCTGCACAACGTGTTGCTTGTACTGAAAAAAATGACAAATGTCAATGGAGGCGAGTCCTATCAGCTGTAACTAATTACCATTAACTCTGTGAGTAACTCGATGGAATTCCAGAGTAAAACTTGGCTGTTTTCAGAGAGCTGCTGTGGGCTCTCTGCCAGCTGTTGTTTGTACTCTGAGGTAAAAGCATCACTCTGTAACACCACACTTCCACCCTGAGTGGACTGAGTGCTTCTGTGGTCCCAACAACTCCAACAGAGTGCGACGTTTTCTCTGGAGCACATCTCCTCAAGTCAATTTCAGGAGTCCCATTCTCCCAATTGAACTTACACTCATATCATTTCAATAATTTAAGCTGACGAATTTTATAGTTTGAATCAGGACCTTCAGTATTTGGATAAGAAGCTTGTGAAGAATGAGGTGTACTGACATTAGAAGGCATCTGTTAGTTTTATGTGTCGGATTCATATTTAGTCAACATTTAGGTAAACATAGGCGTTGGATTGGACTTTGGGTCAGCAGATGCTAGTGTTAAAGGCCTTTGAAGGGGGGCCAAAAAAACTAGATCTGGACATCCCTGATAGTAAAGTCATCTATAAGCGGACTGCATTGGCCAATCACATACTTGCAAGCAAACGCCAGGTAGAACAAATTTTAGTGTGTACCTTGTAATGTGCTGACTTTAGCGTCAGAAATGTCAAAACTAAAGCAAAATTACAACATAATCTTTTTATTTTCTTTGACTTATGCAATAATAAACAGAATATTTGGGGTTTCGGACTCAATGTGGAGGCATCACCTTTGGCTTTAGGAAATTGTGATTGGTATTTTTCAAGAAAATAATAGGTCAGTTAATTAAGAATGGAAATAGTAATTAGTTCCAGCCCTACTTGAGACGGCTGATAACTTTGATCATTTTTTTCAAAGTATAAACTGTTGTACGACGTCTCGATGTCTGATAAGCCTTCAGACTCCTGCCCTGGTTATTGTTCATATTCCAGTGTGGCAGTATGCAGTCACTTCGGTAGCACTTTCGTATGTCAGATCACAGCCTCACTGTAGTGTTGACCGCTGAGCAATTCGGCTGCAGCAACTGGGGAGTTGTTTTTTTTTCTCAAGGTCACCATGATAGCATTTGGCAAGAGAGAAGAAAGTTTTGTTCTGCCGGCGTTTTCCCTACATGGTTAGCAGACCAGTAACCCTTCAGTGCTGCATCTGTATCCTGGGCTTATGCTAGGCCGAGTGTCTGAAACACAAGAAATAATAAAGGTGAAAGCCAGTCAACTTTGACTGTTGTCTGGTTAAGAGTCCTTGTTATATTAAACCCAGACTGTAGACACACACACAGTGCTCTTTGGGGCATAATCCAAACAACTGTCAGTCGGTGTTTGTCGCTGCTAGTGTGTTTCTTGCCCGACCTTCTGTGGAATATGTAGGCTGTGCTTTGTTGCCTTATTTAATTTTTAAGAGCAGAAACCTCACTTTTCTTCTCGTTCACTATTGTCTGCCAAGGGGAATGTGCCTGTTACTGGCCTATGGCCTGAATATATGGCTGTTTATGCACACATGCATGTGTACACGCTTGTGTGTGCCTACATGTTTGTGTTCTTATTTGCCTGCCCACAGACTTGTTCCTGTTTCTATGTGTATATAGACAAAACTGGTCAGTGAAAAGGTCAGTGTATGTGGGCAGAGTGACTTGTTCCAAGGACAAATGCGGCACCCTTGCTCAGCCTGCCCTTAGTACAAGTTGTTTTCTTTTTCTTTTTTTTCCTGACATAACACTGGGACACAGTCGGGTTTCCTGTTTTGTTTTTGCTCAACTGTTTTACCAAAAAAGACATAGTTGGTGTGGGGTAGCATTAAAACACTGTTGCTTCTCTTTGGGAAAATAAAACCCTTTCTGCCATAACAGGCAGAAGACAAACCTTTTTCTTCCATCTTTTGGGTAAAAATGACCCTTTCTATTAATCCTCAACCCTATCAATAAGAGTCAGTGTAGAGGATTCTTTTTTTCTTCTTGATCTATATGAAATGTGATTGCCCAAGTGCTCTGACAGACACCTTGTAGGGGACTCATTAATTCACACCACGAGGACAGAACATTGAGTCAAATAATATTCCAACCATTGATTTAACTGCTCGGCATGAATCTACCTGTACCTCTGCAGGAGAGCTGATCCAGGAGACATCTGTTTGCCAGAGGAAGGTTAACTTCATTGGCACACCCTGCTTCCCACTCTGCTGTCAGACATATTCATATCTTTGGGCCTGCTTGTGCAAAAAGTCTTGAAATGTTGCTCACAGGACTTGTTGTGTTCAGCTCCCCGGCTCGATGATGCCTCTCTCTCATTGCAGAGGACAGAACTACAGCTAATATTCAATTGTTGCTGCACAGGGTTTCCCACAGGTCTGGAGATTTGAACCACACATTTTTCAGTCACAAGCCTTTATCTCTGTTCTTTGCACCCCAAACATGTTTAATTAATTGGACTTCAGTGTTTGATCATGAGGCGTGCAGGGGGCTGAGGAGGACAGTTTGAGATAACGGTGCTCTTGTGAGGTGTGAGCTATGTCCTGTCAGTGTGTCCCAGCGTCTGACATATCTGTATCTGTGACCGTAGGCACTGTTGGCATGCAAATTGTATCTTTTTGCTTTGCTTGCAGGGAATGCACAGATTAGATCAAGAGAATGAAAGCACCCCCGGTTGTGTTCATTTTGTCTTGTCTTGTGGCTAAAATGACTGTGTCATTTGATGTGGCTAAATCTGAGTAGTTCAAACTAATTTACTTAATTTATCTGTCTCAGGATTGTTAACAATTACACCAATCTCTACTGTTTTACTTGTTCAACGGTCTGTTCTTAGCACCATCAACCTGTGAGAGGGTAGTAAGTGCCTTAAACATGCAGGTTCTATCTATATGCAAAGCATGGATTTGAGCATGGTTTGAGTAAAGCTGTTTGCTTCTTAATATTTGCACACTATTCATCATCCAAATGGAGATTATGATGGCCTGATATTGGATTACCAAAAAAAAAAAAAAAACAGTTTCCATACTCTTACAAAACTATGTTCTGTGTGCTCTGCAGGTTACACGAGGAGGTCAATGACTTCTATGATTACATCTCCCCACGGCCGGAGGAGGAGAAGATGAGGCTGGAGGTGGTGGACAGAATCAAGGGAGTCATCCACGACCTGTGGCCCAGTGCCGAGGTACACATCATCCCCAACCTATGTATCTATATTAACTTTGTTTTTTATTATTAATTAATTTAGGAATTTATGTATTCTTTGGTGGTTTGGTTTGGATGGTAGGGCGTGACCGACCTGATTTTTCAGTGTGACACTGATAATCAAGGTGACAATTGCCTCCAACTGTTTGCTAGAATATTTTGGCTGTAATGTGCAATCTTAGCACCACTACAGGTTATTTAAATTTGGCAGAACCAAATGGATTTGTAGAAAAGTGAAAATAGTTAGAAACACAATATTTGCTGCACTGATTGAGCACTGTGACCAGGCTACCTTGGACACAGTGGTCTCTGCAATTCACAACACTCAGTTACCACATTTTGTATATGAGCCAGGTAATAGCTATCAGCCATTCATAAAGCATCCTCTTGTTTTATCTCCCTGCTGCACCATACTCTGTTTTGGTCATGTTATCATTGCTACCTCAGGCAGTCTTGTACACAGTGACTTAGATCCTGCTGATAGAGCAGTACGCTTCAAAGCGTGTCTGCTCAGAGCTTAGCAGTTCCTAAATTAAGGAGCATAATACCCAGTCCTGCACAGTTTTATTCCTTTTCCACTGCAGAGGGAGCAAGGGCAACCTGGACATCCACTCAATGGGAGACTTTAATTGATTAGCTTAGATGCGTAGACGTCCACCCGACACTCAGTTTCCACAGTCTGTTGCCAGGTATATATTGGAGCTTATCTTAGTCAGTTGTACTAAAAATGTCCATGAGAGTGTCTCTACTGTTGTTCAGTTTGGGACTTAAAATGTTTCAGAAACTCTCTCTGGTTGGACTGACAAGTAAAAGTTTGATTGGAGAGTGCCAAGATGACATAAGCCATAGCTCATCTTTGTGACCACCTGTGGTTACCTCACACTTCTCAGAAGTGTTGAGGACTTACTATACAGTCGTTCACAAACATGGCCCTGCAATCAGCTTAGCCCTGGACATGTGACTGGGATGTAAAGCAGAGTTTACAGTATACTACTGCTTGATGTGGGATGTAGAGAGATGGTTTAAAGGAATAACGGGAGGCTCAAGGCTTAAGTCTATTTCTGTTCAGACACCAGTTTGTGTGCTGAAGGTTGAGGATGTTTTAGTCACTTGAATAGTGTGCAGGTTAAGAGATCAGTGGCTAAAAGGACTGTTTGGTATGTAAACTCTGCCAGTTTTGATTTCCACAATAGCCAATTTCCATATCAATGTGACGTTGAACAGGATATTTGCTTGTTTCACTGAGGCCGCCCCGGTTTTTAATCTCTCACTTGAAATACAACTTAAGTGGTTTTATTCAAACTACACACACTTTTTTCCTAATGTGTATATACCCCTGATAGGAAGCTCTTGGACCACACCTGTGCAGTTGTTTGGGCTTGTCATTAAATCAGCACCAAGCTAATGACATCTGTGCAGCTTGGAGAACAGGTTTTTGTAGTAATGAAGCATAGCATGGGAAAGTCAAAGAGCACTACATTGATACCTGCTTCGTGATACAATTTGTCCTAAACCCAGTCCACTACTGAAGTCTGTCTGAAAGATCAGATCATAGAATGGAAAATGTGTTCAGGATTTTTTGCAGGATGTGAATGGAAGTTATTGAATCCAAAGAGAAAAAACAAAAGATATCTATGTGTGAAACTCTGTATGTCCCATCTCTCCAGGTCCAAGTGTTTGGGAGTTTCAGCACTGGTCTTTATTTGCCAACAAGGTGAGCCATTTGATTTCCTAAACCAGCCTAGAGATTTAAACACATGCTTGCTTTTTTTTTGGCCAACTGTGACAGTGAACTGGCCCCCAACCAAAGTCTACTTCTGTCTAGCCAGCAAATCTTTAATTGCTTTTGTTCATCAAGTGGTTTAGTCATTTTTAGCGCTGCTGATCCTGGATCTTTTTTAAAACTTTATTCTGAGAGAGAGCCCTATGACACAGACCCGCCCCCCCAAACACACACAGAAACACATAAATACCACACACGACTAATACCTGTTCCCTCAACACACAAGCACACACACACACACACACACACACACACACACACACACACAGACAAATCAGTGGGATTAGTGGACTCTTGACACTATATAGAGCACTTTAGTGGGATCGAGCTGTTGTGGGATGCATGCATGTTGGGGGAGGTGTGTGTGTGTGTGTGTGTGTGTGTGTGTGTGTGTGTGTGTGTGTGTGCGCGTGTGCGCGCATTTCTGTTTCTGTGTGCCTCTGCTATTCTGGAAACAAAAGGGTGAATATAAGTTACAATGTCCAGATCATTTCTGCTGTGTGCATGTAAACTTGTGTTTGTATGTGTCTTGTAGTGAGTGCTTGTGTGTAACATTCTGTGTGAAGTGAACACATGGCACTGCTAATGTAGTACACACACACACACACACACACACAGTGTCTTACTTTCTGTCTGAAGTTGCACAGTGCTCATCCACAAGATGGAAGCAAAGCCACCTGTCTGCAGTGAGCGACCATGTGGAGCATATTTTAAAATGGCTGTAACGTGAAAACCGTGTGCTGCAGCTGCGCTGTTGTATGATTTGCTCTTGTGTGTTACATAACAGACCGAAGTTTTACCTGTCATATCTCTCTTTTCCTCCAGTGACATTGACCTGGTTGTTTTTGGAAAGTGGGAGACCCTCCCACTCTGGACTCTGGAAGAGGCTCTCCGGAAGAGGAACGTTGCAGATGAGAACTCCATCAAAGTTTTGGACAAGGCCACGGTAAGACTGTGCTCACTCTTACATGTGGATTTTGTTGCTGAACAAGATTTCTGTTGGTTTTAGAGCAGTTTTCTACACAGTGGATTTGATTACATTTCTAGGAGGCCACTGTATACAGAGGGTATACTGAGTCGAACAGTGTTACACTGCACAGTACTGAGTTGTGTACTGTGTAAGTTGTGTTTCTCTGGTAATGGTTAAATTTGTTGTTAAATATTGGTGTGTCAGTGTTGCACCAGTAAAACTGTCCCACTTGTGCCAAATATAATGATTAATAATAGTCAGCCATCATCAGTATGATGTTGACAATCATACTCAGGTATTTGATGTAAGCTGTCAGTCAGTTTCATGAGCTGTAAATCACAGTGGTACGAGCTGTTGTGACAGATCCAAAACACTGACTGAACTGGTTTGCATATGTCTTTTATTCACGCGTGTGTAAAGACATTTGTACTGAGGGAAAAGCCAAAAGTGCACCAGTCCTTTGCCATACCTCCATTACATCTAAATGAAGGTTAAGTGTTTATATTGAGCACTGTCATAAACACAGCATTGGTAGTAAAGTGTTCGTGGAACTAGCTCTTTGCTTTACATTTCCTTTGTCTTCCTGGTCATGTTTTTTAAATCACCCCCAACCTTAAATTTGTGTTATTTTTAAGAAGTGCATGGATTGGATTTTCCTTTCCCTTTGAATTTATTTTCTTTCAGGGCTTAAAGGATTGGAATAAAGCTTTTTCTTTGTGTTTTAAGTTTCACTTTAGTGAGGCATTTTAAAGACCAGATTAACAATTGAAATCTTTGCTCAAGCAGTTTAGTTAAGGATTAGAGCAGTAGATGTGGGTTTGTGCATGACTGCATGTGCGTTATGTTGTCAGGCTTAGAGTCGACTTGAAGTACAATTATGGGTGCAGGTTTATTTACAAGTGCCTTACAGCACAGTGTCTGGAGGCGCTTGAGCTGAGTGGTTGATTGTTTCCTGTCTGACTGTCCCTGTTCAATATCAGCACCTGCATCATGTGTGTTCCCAGGTTCCCATCATCAAACTGACTGACTCCTTCACTGAGGTCAAAGTGGACATAAGCTTCAATATGAAGAGTGGTATTAAAGCTGCCCGGCTCATCAAGGAATTCAAAGAGGTAACACACCTCGCAGCCTGTATTCCTCTGTTTTTCATGTGTCCTTGGAATACATAACCCTCATGATTACCACCTGTAGCCAGTGTTGTTGCTGTTTTATGTGTAAACATTGTTTGAGCCTTATTGCAGCTTGCTTGATTCCTCCATATATTAAGAATGGTTATTTCCATAACCCACTTGAACTGGCATTGCTAACAAACACCATAAACAAGAACGTTTCTAATGGGCCTTACATAGAGATACTGATACTGATAGCGCCACTGTAAAATCCTGGACTTTTTAGACTTTAAATCCCTTTTTTTCTCTGAAGGGTGCTGTAAGCATCAAAATCTGTTCCTTGCTATGTCCTCACTGTGTCTGTCTCTTGTCCTGTAGAAATACCCTGTGCTGCCTTACTTGGTGCTGGTGCTGAAGCAGTTCCTCCTGCAGAGGGACCTCAATGAGGTTTTCACTGGTGGAATTGGCTCCTACAGTCTTTTCCTCATGGCTGTCAGTTTCCTGCAGGTCAGATACACTTTGTCATGAACAAGAGCTCTTGTTGTTTTCATCATCTCATTGTTTGTCCCTTTCAAGTATTTACAACAGCAGTGATTCCTGAACACCTGAATTATAAAATATCCATAATTCTTAATGAAAAACAGTAATAGACAGCACTGTATGCACAGATGTTTTTAATAAGTGAACCAGCTACTATAAAAATATATTTATAGTTCACTTTATAGCTCCTCATTCAAATATTATTCCTGTGCATTCTTGTAAGCTTCGATCTGTTAATGCCTTTATTGTAATGCGTAATGACAGGAAAACAAAGAAACAGACAATAACAACAACAACAACAACAGCAACAAAAAATCTCAGGTGACTGTGAGTTCTGACTCTTATCATCAGTGATTCAACTCATCGATTCGACTCAATGCAGCACTGTTTTTAAATAACGTTTTCAGATTTGGGATTTTATTCTGTTTTAATTTTCAGACACATTTTCAACACTCATGAATATAATCAAAACACAAGTTTAACACGCACTCAGTTTTCCAAGAGACCACTCAAATGACTACCTGGGGAGTCACTACACTGGAAATCTGTCAGCGTCATTGGAATATCATGTAAAAGTCTCCACAGTGCCTTGTTAATCTCACTGAGTGAATTCCTTCACTTAACCATTTGCAATATTTCTGACATGAACTCGTGCTGTGTGCTTTCCAGCTTCACTACAGGGAGGATGTGTGCAGTCCCAACATCAACATCGGAGTTCTCCTCATTGAATTCTTTGAGCTCTACGGTCGCCACTTCAACTACCTGAAAACGGGTATCAGGATAAAAGATGGAGGTTGCTACGTTGCCAAAGATGAGGTTCAGAAGAACATGATGGATGGATACAGGCCCTCCATGCTCTACATTGAAGACCCGTTGCAGCCAGGTAGGAACAGTGAATAAAAAGACTGAAGGATATGGGACAGTATGTACGTTGTCAGGCTCTCATCTTTATGTAAATTGACTGTCTGTCATATATCCAACAGACAACGATGTTGGCAGGAGTTCATACGGTGCCATGCAGGTGAAGCAGGCATTTGACTACGCCTATGTGGTGCTCAGTCATGCAGTGTCACCCATCGCCAAGTATTATCCCAATAACGAGACTGAGAGGTAAGGAGTTAATTAAAGAATCATCTGATTTGGTGGTCAGCTGTAGATCGATCGCAGCATTGCTTCAGTCATATTGTCCCAGTTGTTTCTAATTTCAGTCATAAGATGAGAGTATTTAAGTTGTTTTTGTCATGGTTGGCTTCATTCAATCATACTGAGAATATCAGGTCATTGCTAGTTTAGACTGCCTTGTGTAGACTGGTATGACTGATGTACCTCCTTCTGTATCCCATCACAGCATACTGGGCCGAATAATCCGAGTAACGCAAGAAGTGGATGAGTACAGGGAGTGGATCCGAAAGAACTGGGGGAGCCCATCTCAGAATGATCTGCCACTCAACAGTACGTTCAAACTCTGACAGCTTTTATTAAATTAATAAAATGTTTCTGTAAGTCCAGGTTGGAGAGGTCAAGGGGGAGGGGTAAAGGGTGAGTCTGACCTGGTAGGAGATGGAACTACAGCAGCACAGCTCGACAAGCTTCGCTTTGGACTGAGTCGATCTTTGCATCATCATTTGTCCCTTCTCTGTCTCTGTAGGAAATGATGTCACACTGTATGAGTCCCAGCAGCTCGATGAGTGCAACAACAATGTTCCCGATGACGACGATGTTGTTGTAGTTCTACCATCGGCTCCTCACAGCAAAACCTCTTCCAACTCCTCCTCTCCGTCGCCTTCACTGCGCTCCTCTCCCTCCTCTTCTCCACTGTCGCCTTCTTCCACATCCTCAACCTCCAGCTCCAGCGATGCGGTCAGTCACACACACACACACACAGCTTCCAAATATTGTACTCTTTATCTGTAGCACTTACAGCTTCATGAGTATCTTGGTGGCAAAATGTTTTGGAGAGACTATTTAGCCATTTTCTTGGTTTTCCTCAGGACTCTGATGGCACGCCGTGTAAGACTGCCAAGCAGCAGCCTGGCCGGGGCTCCAGCGCCCACAGAGAAAAGTCTGCTGTCGTCAATAATCACAGAACACAGAGCCACACTACCAGCACTCCATCTGGAAGCACCAAGGGAGGAAAGGTACGCTCATACATACACTTAGCACACAGTATGCACCACATGATTAAAAAATAAAGGCACTGAAAACTGTACTATTCAGCGCATATTGCTGAACACGTTACAAAAAAGAGATTAAGGGAGTTAATTTCACATAGCTGTAACACATGTGTGATAAAGAGCTACAAAATGTAACAATTGAATCATTTGCCTCCACCATTACCAGCTGACAGCACAGTATATTGTATTGAATGCCAGAGGGATATCCTGCAGGAACACAGATGATCTTTTTCTGTGTTCCGTCTACAGGCCAGGATGTCTCGTTCTCACCAGAAGAGCGGCCACCACGGGCAGCAGAGCTCCTCCTCCAGCACCAAAAGTCATCAGAGCAACAAGCCACACCACCAGGGCAACAGCAAGAAGAGGAAAAATGTGCGAGACTCCACACAAGAGGACCTCTGCAGATAGGGATGACCTCGCCTGTCTCCCTCCCCTCCACCCGCATCCCTGTCTGCGACTGACTGACTGTCCTGTCCCACCTCTGCTGCCAGACTCCAGCCTCGGGAGGTTGTTAGAAGTGTTAAAACATCTACAGTTTCAGTTTCTCTGTCAAGCTTTTCGGGGTGATGAGCAGCGATTTCTAGCAGGAAAAAAAAAGAACAAAAAAGAATTGTTATTGGAAGTGGGGTTTAATTTCTTGGACCTGAACTGAAATCACAAAGGATAAATGCTCATCTGCTTCCCAACAGCTTCTTTTACAGAGCCGTTTCCCTTCCCACAGCCAGCACCTACACAACATGCCTCTTGCGCCTCCTGCTGTACAAGAATCGATAGGTCGGGCGTCTGGAATCTACTCTGGAGCAATACCTGGAACACCTGGCTGGAAAAACAGGATCAGACATTTATCATAAAAACAAAAAAACAGGGAAAAAGCAAATGGCATAAAATGTACAAAAAGAAAAATATTATGTTGAACAACAGACAAAAGTGTATACAGATTTTTTTAAATGGTAATATACACATGCAATCAGTAAGAGTGGGACATAACTTATGCATGAGATTTTTCTGTTGGTTGATTTTTCTGTTGGTTTAATCGTTTTTTTTTTTTTTTTTTTAATGTCTAAAAACAGGTTATACAAAGATTTGTACAAAAAAACGCATAAGCAAAAAAAAAAGAAAAAAAAAAAAGGTGAAAATACAATTAAGAAGAAAATGTTTCATATTACCTTTTTACAAGATATACCGATTGAAGACATGTAAACATGCACATCTCGCGCCCGCAGCTTTTTGGCCAAAGCCAAGAGCCAGTTTGGGTCCCATTGCCAACATAAATCATCAGCATCTACTTTTACTCCTGTTTGCTCTCTGTGAGTGTGCTACAGTGTTAACATTTAGCCTTTAGTGAGCCAACGCTCACACACAGCCCTATAGATGAGTGGATGGTGCCTGGTCTCTCACCCAGCTCAATAGCACAGCCACACCGATGTAGAGGCTTTAAGACTACAGGTTTAAATTAATAAGGGGTGAAAATGGTTTTATTGAGAAATCCTACACTTGAAGAAAAAAGAAAAAAAAGCTAACAATACATCTGTGGGTGATAATCAGTTCCTTTTGGTAATTTACCCACTGCAAAATCATTTGTATTTGTTAAATGTATTTATTTTTATTAATTATATGAACATAGTATGGATAAATGTATTATTAACATTAGAGCCCATATCTTTGAGTCCTATATTTGAAATAGGATAAGTTGCAGGGAGGCGGGGTGGGAACAGGTATATTCAAGTACAGCAAAATACCACCTTTATAATTTCATTGTGTTTTAGTGACGGTTGAGTTACCAGGTTACTTTGGAAGGTTTGAGAGACCGTTTTACGAGTTCTCTGTCGGAACTTTGTTTTAATATGTGGCTGGTCTACTTTAAAAGGGAGCTGATTTTTATTTTATAATCTATCATAGCAACACACACTTCAATGTGTCAGTCCCCCTCTGTCGTTGCAGCACAACAACTAACCTATAGATGGAGTCATCGGTCCAGGTCTAAACCCACAGAATTTGGGCTTGTATACTGCATTTGGATGGTTTATCTCTGTTACTAACGTGATTGACTGATAATATTCGGATATTTCAACTGAGTGAGCGGCTGCACGTAGACAACACGTTAGCTGAGTGCTTATTGGAGGGAGTAACACCAAAGCACATCACAAGCCTCTCATCGTCTCTCTCCTAATTGTGACAGCAGTCACCCACAATGAAACCAATACGGAGCCAGCAATAAACCCACCTTACTTACATTCTATATTTGCTGTACAGGATGTCATGCTCACTGCTGAGCAAGTTTAATCATCTGTGTGAAGACAGAGAAGCACATTTGATAAGTCCATGGTGTAAACTTGCAGCCTTGTGTATTTTGTGTTGAAAAATTGAACGTACGGTTTCTCCCCCCCCCCCCCATTCCTCAGTGCTACGGTTGCGGGTTTTAAATGCAGTATATAAGCGCTGGTCTTGTGGTAGACTGACGAGGAGAAAGGTGAAGAAAGTTAGCCGTGCCATCTGAATGTCCACTGACCATCTCTGTTCACTGCAGGAAGGCTTCAAAACCCAACTGTACTCATCTGAAACGTTTCTCTGCAGCTATTACAAGTCATGCAATAAAACCAGTACATTAAAAAACCGCGTGTTGAGGCACGTTCTTGCTTTGTTTTGGAGTTGGAGTGACTTTTTTTCTCTGTTGGCGTTAATGGTTTATTCTATTGACACGAAATTTGACATGGAAAAGTGGCGTTTCAGTAAAATTAAAAAACAAAATGTGGGAGCTGCCGGTAGGCGCGCGCGTGAGCGTCTGTTTGACAGAGATGGAGGAGGGGCGTCTTCGCTCGTAGCAGCGCGCGGACTGACAGTTGGAGAGGAGCACGGGGACCACCGCACGCGCTCCTAATCTATATACAGGTCATCGCTGTAGCTAGATTTATCGACGCGGGGCTTAATTGAAGTCTGTCAGGTAAGACACCGAAACTCTGCTGGATAGAAAATAATGGAGCCTGGCAAAAACTTTGCCTAAAATCCTTGTGTCAGCTGCCACACCGCTCAAGGGAAGGTTAATTGGTGCCTCGTTAGAACAAAGCCAGTTAAAAAGACGCATGTCTTAGCTCAGAAGTTTTCAACTCTGTGTAGAGGTTTAGATTTGGGTCGAGGATTATAGGCTACCAAATGTGCACAGTTTGCCAGAGGTTGTAGATAAAAATGACGTTTTTCTCCTGGGCTTTCATGCGGCGTGAAAATGCAGTTCACCTGGCTGCTCTCGTCAGCCTCAGTCTGATGTTGACTTGTGTGCGTTTCGGGTGAGTTCAGCTAGCATTAACAGCATTCAGCCAGCGAGGCGACTGAGCACCGAGCTGCCGGTGTGGTGTGTATCTCACTTCGACCTTCACAGTTCAAAATGCGCTGTCTCACCGTGAACCTGATATAGACTTGTTCGTTAAATTGTAGCTAAAAGAAAAACGGCTAAACTGTGAGCATTCAGCGAACACCAAATCCAGTATGAGCTGAAAACAGTCACAACATGTGCCATTTTCCTCACAAATGTACGCGTCCCGATTAAAACAGATTATCCCTGATGCAGCGGAATATGTGCGAAGCTATGGTGGTGTTCCTGTGCGGGCTGATGACTTTCTGACACATTTCTTCAGTGTGTGCGTCCAAATGGATGTGCTGAGGCTCTTTGCACTTCAATCTATACAAGTCTGCTTATGTTGTCTTTTGTTGGTGACTTGGTGTTCCTCCAAATAAGCCTGACCCCAAAATATTTTTAGGCCAGGAAATGATTTTTTTTTTTTTTTTTTTTAAACAAGTATGCAAAGTTTGCTGCTGCTTCGATGCTGATTTGAGTTTATTTCTTCATATCTTTACCTGGAACATTATGCGCATGGGCTCAGCAGGAGCCTGACAGCCTGCACCCTCTCATGTCAGAGTCACTTTGTAAGAACTGACACAAAACAGGAGATTTTGGACAAAAGAAACGTCAAAGAACTGGAAAAGTTCCCGTTTAACTGCAGCTGGCACTTTACTGGCCTTACCTTCAGTCGTTGCTTCACAGATGGCTTTAATGTTAAGCAAGTGAAGTTTTTAAAGTCAACATTGTTTGACTTTCTTGATGGTTACTAACCACAGAGCCGCTGCTTGCACTGTGCAGCCTGCCATGAGATGGCATGGGAAGGCAAAGTCAGTTGCTTTTAATGAATTCAAAGCAAAGGTTCATTAACCTCAAATGGTCAATTCACCCAATTTAGAAATAAAATCTCACTTAATCCTTGTAGATGGTTGTGGTTTTGTTTGTCCACATTTTGCAGTGTCCACTTCTCAGACTTCTGCCTTAATACCAGTAAAGCATTTTGTTTACGTTTTTCACAGCAATGAAAGTCACTCAGAATAATCCAGACCTCGCTGTCAACAGTGTTCATTTGGACTATTGTCTGTGAAGAAAGAGTCAATTTACTGTTTGTTATTTATGTCAGCACATCACAGTGGCTCCAAGGTAAATGGGCTTATTTTGTTGTTGTGGAGGCAACAGCCTGACTGTTTTCTAAGTGGACAACACTGGCTCTTGAGGTCAATGTTTTTATGTACCCAACAGTGTTCACAATTTTTTATGTATGTAGTTGCAAGCTTGTTGATCTTACCTGCGCAAATGCAGAAATTCAAGCATCAGACGTCATTTTAGGACCAGAGATCATTATGGTTGGATTTTACTGAACAACCATGCAGCCAAATCATCCACCTCTTGCTAACTGTTGCTTTTATTCTGACTAGTAGCATATGCACGTTAAAGTGCTCACATACACGTCATGATACCACAACACAATATATAAAGTGCACCCACTCTGCTCTGTCATGTGGTACAGAGCTGCAACTAATGATTGTTTTCATTATCAGTTAAGATGTCAGTTATTTTGTCAGTTAATTGACTATTTTTTCATCTTTAACATGTGAAATCAAACCCATCATATGGCATATGATTTATTCACTAAAAAAAATGCTGGTTAAAGCTGTTTTCTCAATCTCAGTGGCTTTTGTTGTTGCTGTGAACTGTTTTATGGTTGCAAAGAACAGAAGAATGAAAAATGCTGAACCCAGGGATTAGACGATAAAAGCATCCTTGCCACTATAACACAGTGCACATTGATGCATTTGGCTTCACCATTTGCATAAGGACATGTGCTATCATTTGGATGATTACATCACTAATCCCCTTGTCACTTCTGCCCCAGTAAATGGAGGTAGTCTATGGGGTTACCGGTGGCTGCTTTTCTGTGATGAGCGCAGAGCTTCACTTTCATTATCTAGCCATCATAAGATATTGTAGTCAAATGTACTTAAATATGGAGTACAGCATAATTGTCATAAATGTCTCTGAGCAGCGATGCGATACTAGGTTAAACATCGAATGAGATAGCAAGCAGGGCATTGGTTTTGTGGTATGGAGCAGCAGGCTACCGAGACTATAGATTCTTGGTCCTGGATCAGCGGATCAGCACAGTGCCTCGGCCCTTTCACAGAAAAGCTGTAATCTGAATTGTGACACATACATTGGCATTTGCCATTGGTGTGCAATTATCCATTGTGATGCTGTGATGTATCTCATTCTGACACGATGGGAAGCTTGTTGTGATTGCGCATGTTATTAGAATAATTTTACAGTTTGATGGATCTGGACAGGCGCAGTCTGTTGGGGGGTGTTCGGCAGAGACACATGTGCTCCCACAAACAAAAAAACCCTGGAACAGATCTGTACTGTTCAGAGTGACGACAGAGTCTACTATCCTCATCGTTGTTTTGTGACGAGTCTCTTAATAACCAGTGGTAGAGTTGTTTTGTGTTTCTTTTTCCTCTGTCATGCAGCCTCAGCTGACCAGGCAGTGGTGCCCAAAGTGAGGTTTAAGTACTTTCAGGGGTCTGTAAGGCTTTGTCAAAAACCGAGCATTTATTTTAGAGACTCTTTAATTTTCAGATTACATATGAACTGCCTGCACTGTCATGTCCCACCTAGAGTAAAAGCAGTGATGCATTTGGAGTCCCTGGGACATAGTGGATCAGATCTTATAGGTTTTTGTCTGATGTGCATCCATTTAGACATCTTTATTGTCAGTCTGAGGCCCTTGGTGCACTGTTTACCTGACCAAGCTTTGGCCATGGTTGCTGAGTAACAGGTGCTTTTCTCTTCTGAACCAATGAAGGAATAAGAAGCGTTTGGTCTGTTTAGTTTGACTCCTCTTGACTTTTGTCACAGTTTTACAAAACAAACCCATTAGTGGTCAAATTTGTTGTTTTTATACATCATCAGTGGTGCCAAAGAGAATGCTGCCCACCTGTGTGGCTTACTTAAACATACACACACAATTCTGCCAAACACACATACATTCAGTACATACATACTGCCTGTGTGCTTGACAGTGACTTTGACAGGAAACATGGGGAACCTCCACAGGAAATGTGAATGTGACTTCTTGTTGCAGGTTTTCTTGAGAGCTTGACACCATCTACACAGATACACACACACACACACACGCACACACACGCACTCTACTTCTTGTAATGCTTTCGATATCTTTCTTGCACTGCAGCTATCTGTTTCTCATCTGTGATGAAGGTTAGGAAGAACTCCACCATCACAGATAAGCACGAGATCATAATCTGATTTGTGCAGTATTACTGCAGTATTTTACATTCATTTTCTATCCTTCACATAAAAACATGTTCATTCTGTCTTTTTCTATGTGAAGCACTTAGTGCATGCTTTTTCTTAGTTGTTAAGCACATTGATCTGCTTTCCTTTTAGGAAAGGAGTTATACAAATAAAGTTTATTATTATTATAAACCCCACCCACCTCCCATACGGCATCATTTTCTAAGAATTATTTTGAAGTACATGTGTCTATCACACATGCACACACACACACACGCACGCACGCACGCACGCACGCACGCACGCACGCACACACACACACACACACACACACACACACACACACACACATGCATGCACACAGAGGCAGGATTGCTTACATAATAGGCATTTGCTGTTGTCATTAGAGCCCATGATGTTTTCTAAATGCTTCTAGCCACTCATAAAGCTGACGATTTCACCAATTTTTACCCTATCCCCCATCTTCTGTGTCTTTGTCTCTCATCTTTCTGCCTTGCTTTCTCTGATCCACTTGTAGTCAGGCTCCCTGCTCTCTCTCCACCTCAGGCTTGAAATGAGAAGGGTTCCTCTTGGTGGACAGTGTGCTAATCCCTGAACACTCACTGGGGACTAATCGGACTCATTAACTCTGACTCCAGCCAGAGATCAGCACTAATCCTTCTTCAGTACAGCCTTTGCTGTGCATGTTATAAATGCTCTCTTTTTCTCCTTTCCTGTGCAGTTTTTTCTTTTCCCATTCAAATTGAAGGAGACATCAAACTGAACAGAAAAAAGGATGTTACCTTCACCAAATGATTTTTCGATGGCGTAGTTAAGTTGCATAAGAAGACACAGTGGTCCGCTTTTAGCTTCAAACATCACCTCAAAATTATTTCTGACACAATGTATTCAGAATGCACTTTTGACAACACGTGTCACATCAGTGTTTAATGTGGCAAGGATGTAAATACAGGCATAAAAACAGAGCAAAAACATTGGTCACCAGAACATCGGTCAGTGATTCATTTCCACCAAAATGTCTGGATTGTTTTTACACTGCTTAAGCTTGTTTGATCTATTTAAGGTGAACCTAACCTCATCTCAGTACTCACTGGTCTAAGTGTTTGAGGTTGGAGTGTAGAGTGAAGATGACCTTTACTTGGTTGATGCCTCTCTCCATCTCTCACTCCCAGGATTTCCCCCACATTGTGCTGTGAAATCATAGGAAGCTTCCCTACTGTAGGCAAAATAACGAATACGAGTGGGACGCAACTGGGCCTGGGTTCTCTAAAGTCACTCCAGGTTCAGAGGTTTCTGTCATTGACGTCATCAAATCTGCAGGAGACTCAAACTCTCTGTTTTAACTGTCCAATGGAATCTGAGCCGACATTATTTTTGTTTTTCTTTATGTTAAACGCTTGTTTTTCTTGCTTTAAACTACTGACAGTTTGAAAGACAAGACTCTTTGTCATTTTGCAGCCATGCAAATTCATGCTGCTAAAATTAGTAACTTAAAACACAATCAAAACTGATTAAGACAAGACTTGATTCCCCACAGTCAGTGAGTCCCATCCTAAAACCCTGCAGACACCATCATAACACATGCTGACAGTCTGATGGTCTGCCATGTCGCAATAAAGACAAATTTCTGCAAGTTGATTTCAATTAAAAACAAATGTAAAGCACAAAACAATTGATAGCATAAGTATTTTCCCCCTAATATGATCATCACCGGTGCAGCAAATTGTTTTTCAGTCACATAATAAAAGGAGATTAAAAGCAGATCACTTGTTTGAAATGGTTTGTGCAAACCTGTGTCTGGAGGATCCAGATCTATAATTTCCCTGGTAAACTATATTACAAAGACAAAGCACTGAATATCCCTGGGGGCATTACAGTGACTCAGTAGTTGGCACTCTTGCTGCTTTTCAAGAAACTTCTGGATTTCATTTGTGTGTGTGTGTGTGTGTGTGTGTGTGTGTGTGTGTGTTCTTCTTCTCCACCTGTCTGGGGTTTCTTCAAGTGCAGACATGCTGGTTGGGTCAACTTTAAACTCTTTAAATTGTCTCCTAGGTGTGAATGTCAATGTACAGTACTCGCCTCTTGTCCAATGCATTCTGGGAGACACCTGAAACTTGTATTGTCTTGTCATTCATACTTTATTATTCAGCACAGACGACGGATGGACTGTTAAAACTTCTCTGTCCTCATCGTGTCACTAAAGTCCCATAGGAGGGTTTGTGTTCACAGATTATGATATTGTTCCCAGTTTTACTTTTATTTACTATCTAACAAATGTGGTTACTGTGGTGACGCCACTTAAAATTGTGCATCATTACTCACTGAATTGTGTATGAAAGGATTTGAAATCAGGTATCCCTGTTTGAACACATCAGATTTTAGTCTTTTTAGGTAGTGTTTTAGGTGTACTCATGCTTCAAAAAATGGTAGTACTTTAGCACCCTGTCTGTATACATATATACACCCTATGCTCTATTCATGTCACCTAACCTCTAATTTCCAGTCACACTTGTTCAAAACTGCTAATGTGTCTTGTTCAGGAAAGCTCTTGAGTGGCCATCAAAGCTGCACCCTCTTTTACTTCTGCTGTTCGGAGAGGATCTGTGCCGCTGAGATGGGATGCTTTAGAGTGCCATTAGAGAAATGCCTCTTCATCCTATTGTCTGTTAAATTGTTCAATTTCCTGGGCACCTTCCCTGCCCCCAGCCCCTTTGTCAAAACACTAATTACACTCTGCCTTTGGCAGTCTGGCGATAAAATGATTTTCCCTGTAAACACACACTCAAAGTGAATCATTTATTAATAAGCAAAAATATACAATCAATCATACATTTAAGACTCCTAAATCAGGTTGTGCATAATATGCTTATAGTGCACTGGGAGTGCATTGGCCCTAAGCTTCATGGAAACCTACGAAATAACTTTGAGTGACTTACTTCTAGATGGAAAGCTGTGTTGAATGTTGCAGTGCCCTGCAGCCAGTATGAAGTGATGCATGCCTCCTGTGAATGCTCGTTTGAGTGTGGATGGTGCAGATGTGTGGGTGTCTTGCTCGCTTTTTTCCCCATTTCAATTTCTGTTTTTTGTGCTTGCTGTGGTTCAAGGACATTATGTAATGCTTATGAGAGCACCCCATCTGGAGAAGTGCCATTGAGATGCCGAGTTTGCAGAACTCACTTTGGAACGGAAAAGCGGCTTACCTGTGAAAGACATTAGTAACTGAGGACACTAAATGAAAAGATGCATTTGCAGTGCAGCGGGTAGATGGCTCTCAGGCATGAGGAAACTTTTTTTTAGCACATTTTGAAGATTTTTGGTGAGTGTTGATTTTTAAAGATATATCGTTAATAATAATTGACTTGGTCTCACTGTAAATCTAAATTTACCCTAAAACATCACTTTTAATGTAGACCTAAATAAGGGTGGTGTTTGTAATTACACTGTTGAGTGAGTACACAAAGGTCTGCACTTGGATGTTGTTTCGCGCAATTGTATGAGAGTCTGCATTCGCTCTTTCAAAGATGTGTAGTGTTCGCATGGGAGACTCTCGGCACTTTGCTGCTTCAACAAGCCACTCATTGTGCTCAGCTGGTTAATGAGTGATTAGCCAGGATTGGCTCTTTGGTAGACAACCTATCCAATGAATACAGTGGAGACTGTAAGATAATACGGAGATGTGTAAGTGGATTGAGGCTGGATGGCAGTGGGGCTCCACAGTTCAAACTGCACTAGATACAGTGTCAAATGTATCGTATGGGGATGTCTTGAGCCAATCCTAAGGACCGGTTTTGGTTGTTGATTCCAGCATAGTTTGATGCATTGGTGTTGGATGAAATAAAGCAGATCAAAATACGTTTCTGTCTTTACTGAACTTGTCTTTGAGACATACATTTATGGCTTATACCTTACAGTGTCTTTTTCTCATTTTTCATTTAATTGCATGATTTTCTTTTTATCCCTGTTTTATGAGCATTGTTGGAGAGAGCGTGAGAACAAGACATTTCATTACCAACGACTGGCTCATTGTAATTGTGCATATGACAAAGAACTTGAACATACACTGACTTGCTGAACTCAGACAGTGATAAATCTGTTATCTCTTGCCTTTTATGACCAAAGATTAGTGACCAAAACATTCAGCTAGCAGATTCTCACTTCAGCCTGCGCAGACAATCGCTTTCTCCGATTAAAATGACACCAGCTCAGGGTGAGACATCAGTCTAGCTGATCACATCATACCAGTCACATTCTCCCAGTTACACGTTCATTCATATCATATCAGTAACTTAAAATGACCGACTTCATAGCTTTGAATCAGGACCTTCAGTATTTAGATCAAGTAACTCGTGAAAAATAAGAATTCAACAGCTGTTACGGATGCATATTTAATCAAAATTTAGGTATATAGAAGTTTTGGATTAAACCTGGTATCAGCAGATTTTCTATATTAAAGGAGTGAGTGAGAGAAGGTGGACATCAGAGAAGCATTGATGAGGAAAACGGTTTGTAGAGCCTGAATATTTTCACACCCAACACCCATAATTTTTTTCACCAAATTATGCCTGCCGAGGTTTGACTATGTTGAAGCTCCACCAGATTTTCCTAGTAGAAAACTGTAATTACTCATGCAAAGACAGCTAGTTGTGATGTAGCTTTTATTTGTGAGAGCTGTCCAGCAGTTGGTGGTCAGAGCAACCGTCTCTGTCTGGCTAGCTTCACTTTTTGCTCTTCCTTCTTCACCTCAAAGTATTTTCATTGCAGCACAGTAGCTCTCAATGGCATGAGGTATCACTACCACCCTGATTGAGACCCACATGCTGCCATATGGCACACCAACTGGGTGATAGCCTAGGACCAGCATGCATCACACTGTGTGCGTGTGTGTACACAAACCGACATGCATAACTGGTCAAAAATATTCCTGGTTGTTAACCGATTAATGGTAGACCAATTAACAGTTAACCAGCTAGCCAGTTAATCATTGACATCCTTTGAGGCAGCTGTGACACCAAGTGGTCAGGAGGAGGTAGATTTGCCATTTTTCCTACTTGACATCAGGAAAATGGCCGCCGTGTGAATATGGTCTATCAGCATCACAGAGAGGTTAATTTGGAGCATGTAGGCAGTTCACTGGCATAACCTTATGTGACTTATGGAATAATCACTCTTTCACCTGTAGCACTGTTTGTACTGCATTCTCGATATGGAGAGAATTACATGAATTTAAGACTGTGTCATCCTGGTTGATGAGTATTTGGCGCTGTGGAAGTGGTGATGTATAGCATTTTAGTACTATTAGATAACTTGAAATCTTTGAAGAGGATCTCACGTGCTATTAACCACAGACACTACAGATCCACATTACAGACAAAATTCTAACAAAATTAATCTCTTCCTCATTCTGCTGGTGCATACTTTTGACCTTGCTATGGCAACCACTGTCTTTAAAAGATCTGCTTTCTGTTGCTGTCTCTCTCTCTCTCGCTCTCTCTCTCTCTCACACACACACACACACACACACACACACACACACACAAATACACACTGCCTTTTGTGAGGCTGTTAACATGGGCTCTTGCTGTCACCATTTGGGATGCAGGGGTCCAGTGGAGCGAGTCAAAGCTTTAAGCTCAGATGTCACACAGTCAAAGCGATGCTTATTCTATTAATCACTTATGGTTAGCCAGCCTATCCTGTAATACTATCCTGTCCTCCAGTTGATATGAGAATTGTACAAAACAAGGTTTTGCTGAACAGAAATGATTTGTGTTATGCATTCAGTCTACATGCCCCTTACTTGTCAGTATTATGAGAAAAGCCTTTAAGGGACAGTTACTGCTGTTACTATGGCAGAAACCACATGTCCATAAATCAATAAGAAATGTTCAGTTCTTATCTGCATCAGTACTTATCTGTCCTGACTAGATCAGTTTGTCATCACATAACTTAAAATCAGTGGTTGCTTTCATAACAGCATCCATCTGTGACTAATTGTGCAGTGGCTGCAGCTTCCCTTTTTATGAAGCTGTCCTTGCAGTGTTGTTAAGGAAATGAGTCACGGTTGCCAAGGAAGTGAGATGGTGTGCGGTCGACTGTATGTCACAGGGTACGGTTGGCCTTCACTCAAGAGGGCTCTCGGAGCGCTGAAAACCTTTGCACTCTTTGACGTTAGAGCTCTGTAGAAATGCATTCAGGTTGGGAGAAATGAAGAGAGAAACGGAAAGAGGAGAGCACAGAGGTGAACAGTGTAAAAAAGAGTGGGTGGGATAAAATCGTAGAGCTTGTGGAAAAATGTCTTTGTCTTTGTGCTGTCAGCTCATTTATTATCTTCTCAAACTTCAGGTCTTAAAACATGGTGCAGTCTACTCAAGATGAATTGACAGTCAGATGTCAGTCAGGCAATGATCGCTGACAGTAATACTGAGCCAGAAGCTCTGTGTGTTCCTCAATCAACTGAAACCTGAAGTGAAGCCTTGTGATGCAAGAAGTGTGTCTATGTGTGTCTCAGTACAGGGTGGACAGATTGGAAGCTTATGAACAATGGTATTTGGTGGTTTTAGCGAATTAGGGAGTTTCTCCTAAGCTGACTGTACAGGATACCCAAAGTTGCTTCTTTAAGCACTTTTAGGGGAAGTGTTTGCTAAAAGGCAGATAGACAGCCACCACTTCAATCTGACCATAAGTCATGCCTTTTCCATGGCATTAACATTGATGTCTTCATTAGGAACAAATGGGCTTGGTATGAGAGCTACAGGCAGGCTGGAGAAGTCAAAAAGACTGAGAAACTGACTAACTCATTGTTGGTTTTGCTATTTAATGGCATTTGTTGACAATGACAAAATGTGGAATATCACCAGCGGTGCACAACTTTTTTTCATCAGAGTCCCAGGAGATGGTACTCACCCTATTCATAATGTGGTCTTATTAAACACGGTCTTCCCCACTGTCTTCCTCACTGTCTATCAAATCAAATCTATCATGATGATCAAATCATGGATGATTGAAATTCTTTGAGCCTGTACAAAATGCACCTGTTTTGTCTGCTAGATGTGGATGTGGACATCATATCTTGCACCACATTTGGTGTGCTCATCGCTGCCTTCAAGCCATGACACATGTTAGAGCCACTTTTCAGAGAAAGGTATTCTCTTATGCTTGAGTTTGGTTTGACTTATGTTTTTTTTGTATATGGCAGAGCGTCAAAGTAGTCCCTTAATGTCTGTTGTTTTTTGGATATCTATCACAGTAGGTCACTTCATTGGGTCAAATGTGTTGAAAAGACACGTGTGTGTAGACAAGAAATGGGCATTGATCCCAACTTCCCATATTGGGATCAATAAAGTAAAGTCTAAGTCTATTGATGACCAATAACAGGTGCTCCCTTGTATGTAAAGGAGCATTTTGAAACCACTGATGGGACACATTTCAGATTTTTGTTGCAGTTGTGTACCAGTTATATGCCCCCCTGAATATCATCATACTTATCCTTTAAGTCAACATCCGATTTATTTTATTTTTATTTTTTGTTTTTGAGGAGCACTATCCCTCTTTCCACAAGTTACATCTGAAAACTTACCACTTGCTAATTGTTTTAACTATCCATTGCCCCTCTTACATGTACCCGCAGAATCATCCTTTTTAGTTCTGGTTGGGGTCATACCTTCAACACATAGAATGAGTTCTTCACACCTGGATGAGTTTTTCAATACATAGCACAAAGTGAGACTGTGACTCACATTTGGGAGGGCCTGCACTGAAACTCCAGTTATCTTAAGCCAGTTCCTTTGAGAAATCAAGTGGGAGCCAGAACCCTTCTTCCCACTCAGCACGCACAGAAGCCCCAGGAAGGGTGCTGCTCCATGCAGACATTCCTAACCGTGTGCTTTCCTGCACATTTCTTGGCTCACAGTGGCAAAACATAGGGGGTGGCTTTTACAAAATGTGTAATTCTAGCTGTGCTGCGTACTGTAAAGCTACCACAGACAAGGCCTCCATTGAAAGTCACTAAGAGTAGCATGCCAGTGGAGAAGAGTAAAGAGGCTCAACTAAAGCTGTTCAAGACAAGTTACATTCCAGTTATATGAAAAGGCAGTACTGGAACACAAATGGTAAGAGTGCTAATGAAGACATTCAGTAAGGAGACAAGGATGCTATTAGTTAAATCCTCAGGCTCCATCCACTCCAGTCATCCATAGCTCCCCAGAGGCTTTTTGAGGTAATGAGATCCCTCTGTGCTCCTTCTGCGTCACTCCCACTGTCTGACCTCTCTGCTTCTGCACAGCTGTAATTGAAGGCTTAGCAGAATGTGCCATGCCATGCAGCGCTTATAGCACATACAGTCAGCATTTCTTTTCCCTGTCACACGTGTATTATTTTTTTAGCACAGTTATTCATGCAGTTCTACACATCTAGACCAAGCTTGTGCTGAGGCAGTTGCGCATTAAATGTTTGGCTTAAATGAAACTAAAATCGTTTAAAATATTTTACTTAGCTTTATGGGGAAATGTGTCCGCTCTATTTCATCTATTCTAACAAGTAAAATCCAGCAGTCATTGCTTCGTGCCCGTGGGCCAACTCTTTTTCTTAAATTTGTGCCTTGATCAAGGGCAATGAGCAGTATTCCTAATATCTAATACCTAACATCCCTGTCTGTTTTGACTGTAAAGAAACAAAACACATTGATGCAGCACTGCTGATCACTGAGCCACTGTACCACCAATCAAACTTTTCTACTGATGGCCCATGTGTGGCTCTGCTGGACCACTTACTGTATGTTTTAAGTGCTTGGCTCAAGGGCAACTTATCAGCCATTTTTTGAGGGATGGGAGAGTGTTGCTCAGCACCCTGTCACTTCACCCCTCTTGTCATAGCATTGCTGGCTGCCATTAAGACCTGTGCCTGAACCGTGTTGTTTGGCTCTGGCAGGATTTTGTAGTGCATGTAAATGTGTGTGAGGATGTGTGGACAGGGTGGGTTTGACAACACTCATTGCTCCTCTGTGTTTGAAACAGAGCCAGGCAACCGTTAGCCGATGCTGACAGGCTGACTCCTCCCTGTGTGCACACCCAATGTCATGGAGAGTCCACACTAAAGAAGCAGATACTTGAAGCCAGTTTAATCCACTACATGGATCCTTTTAACGGTTGTCTTGTTTCTGTGTTGAAACAAATTGGCACTCTTTTTGGTTCACAATTAAATCTTACAGTGACATTACTGGGTTGTTGTATTGGACTTCTTGGGTGGCCATGTTAATGTTCCCACTTCCTGTATGTTAATGCAAGGACAGAGAAGACCTATAACCAATTGGGATCAAAGATACAATGATGGATGAGGGCTTGAAATAAATCTCAAAGCTCAGAGTTGTACTAATGCAGACAGCACTGTAAAATCAGTTTAAATTCTCTATCATTTATACAGTCTGTTTCATTTACATACAGTACAAATCACCATGGTTCACAAAGAAAGAAGCAAGAAAAGTCAATGGCCATTTACTTATATAGAGGTTCATACTTTTCACCCTAGATTCCCCCCTCCACTACACGCAGACACTTTGACTAACAATGTGCTAGTGCATCCTTCCTGGCTTCCCACCCACAAATGACTGCAACAGCTGTTGCAAAGAAAATAAGATGTCTTGGAAAGAAAAACTGACTCACATGAGCAAGTTCAGGAAGGCAGATGGTGACCACAGAATCTGAGAAGTTTATGTAAGTCACAAGTCTATGAAACACTGATAGGCTGCCAGCTAGACATAACACTACCTAAACTACATTATGGTGGTATGCAGACTTTTGGCCAAAATTCTGATTTGTTGAGTGACAACTTCTGGTGACAACTACAACAAGTGCCTTCATATGGCCACACTCACATGATAAAATGTTTGTATCCTTTCATTTTAGCTGTACTGCAACTGTATATATACGGCCCATAAGGTTCTTTTATATCAGCGCCTTGTGTTGGACATCAAATCAAGTATGCATCATAACATTTTATGGTGGGTTGTTACAAATAACTCTTAGGTCAGTGTTTTTTTTTATCCCTTTGAAATTTCCTTTAGCAAGACCCTGAACCTCTGCTGTATATGCACCCAGCTGTGGCTCTTACCTGTCCACGCACTCTGCAGTGATCCAGTATATGCTGCTCAAATGCACATTTATAATTAATCCTTATGTAATGTGGTAATTTCAGGACTGTGAGTTTTCAGTTAAAAATTGAATCAGAATCTCAAATATTAATATTTGTGGAATGTAACTGGAAGGTGTTGCTTATGTTAAAACGTGACAGATATGGCCTTGTGAGAGGAAAACATTAAAATCCTGTTCTAAACCAAAGCCAGCTTTGATTTACATGATATTTTGTCTCTGTTTGCGATACCTTTGTTGGAGACCTTGAAGAGTTGGAATGCTATCATAGCCACGTCACTTGATATATCACAAGAATTAAATATTGCTGGGGATGAAGTTACAGTCTGCATGGACTCACTTAGGGAATTTTAATCCCTTCAATCTAAAGGCTTTGGTGTGATGTCACACTAATGCACCACTGTATTTGAATGTCAGATCAGCCAGTATCAGGGTTGCTGTTTTGTGTGAGGGAATTGGTGGTCGAGTCTTATGTCTCATGCTGTGGACCACAGTAGTAAAGACAACATCTTTAGTAGGTAGTATTACATTTCATTGTGAGACCCATGTATGATTGCTGTCTTTCCTGAGCTTGAACTACTCATCTTTGGTTAGTGTGAGGGATTTTTTTTTCTTGAAAGCACTGATGCAAAGAATTTGCATACCCACTGCGCAAGGAATAATGTAAGGCAATTGATAGTAAACTGCATATATAGTATTGTTCTACATGCACAAGGTGTATTGACTCACATCATGATGAACATCTGAACATATTGTGGAGTAACTGGCCTGTGCCTGAAGGTATTACAAGCTCATTGTTATCAAAATTGTAATATTCTCTTTGGTATACACAGCAGACTTACATATTTTTACATATCCTTACATATTCCTGTGATGCAGAGAGTGTTTGGGCATACCTTAGGAACATTAGAATGATATTTTAATGAGGCTGGTGGAACAAATGTACATTTTGCTGTTTTTAACCTGAGAGTCACTTTGGGCATTTTAAAGCCTTTATTAGAGACAGCAATGCAGAGTGTAAAGGAGGGGAGACGTTGAATGACATGCAGCAAGAGGCTGCAGGTTAGAATTGGGACTGTCAATGAATTCTAAACTCTAATTTCTTTTTGAATTGTTAAGACAAAAAAGGGGAAATATTCAATTTTGGAAAATTGGGAAAACCGGTTGAAGTCTGACATATTTACATCACTCCAGTGAAAACTGTTTCTGTGAAGGGAGTCTGGTGGCTTTATAACAGTGTTCTGGTAAACATAACAGATCTTACTCTTTAATAAAAAGGTCTTTCGCTGTGGGGATCCCTTCCATACCTTTGTCAGACACTTCAAATAACAATTTGAGCCTGTCGGTGGCAAAAACAGCTTCAAAAATTGTTGTCCCCATTAGTCATTTGAAAACAAAAACATGGGAAAATAGGGTCCATAATCAGATAATATGTGACAGCAGAGGGCAGAGGTCAAGCTCATGTAATAGGCTATGAAAAACTGCATTCATTGTAGATGCAGCACAAACAAAGAAATGGTTAGAGGAGTGAATGATGAATAAAATGATATTTAGCTGCCATTCTGTCTTTGGTAGTTAAGGTTAGGCAGGAGAAAACAATAATTCAATTCACTTTGCTGCTCAAGGCTTCTGGCAGCTATCACCAGCTTGTTTGTTGGCATGTTTTCTTGCTCAATGCAGTGCAGTGACTTCACATTGTGAATCAGTCGACACACCTTTATTGTCAACTTTGACCATCAGATTTATTTTTATTGCCTCTCTTGAATGACATATGCCTCAGTGGTGATTGGATCTTCAAGTGCTTAAAAAAAAACCCTACATGAATGACAGCCAAATTATGTGAACTGCAAATATTCAATTTCCCTACTTGGAGAATAAAGTGGCCGAGCATTGTTTTGATGTGTTGCTACTACACCTATGCACATAGTATAATGCTGTCATAGTCTGGAGTATGCCTAATGAACAAGCAGTACAAGCTGTATAGTAGAAATACACACACACTAACACTTCATACTACACATAGAGTGTGTCTGAAAGCAGATTGGCAACCTCCCATTTTTTGTGATATTGTGTAATAGATATTATGCAATGCCACTGACAATGTGGTGTGTAAATCACTGCTGTCAAGGCCCCATTAACCTTAATTTGCTTTTGATGTGGAGTAAGACCTCACCCTGTTGTACAAACATTCATGAGCTAATATTGGAAATCTAAAATATATTTAAAGACAGAGTATATGTATACGCAGTGGGTTTGTAATGGATTTTCACAAAAGGAAATGTTCCACTGTACTTGGAAGCATTTCACTATATGCTGAGTCAACTGTCTCTGTATGTTGTATGATGATTCCACAGATAAACATGTTTGTTATTATGCATCCCATTTTCTTTGTATTTCAGTACTGTTTTCACCCATGAGAACTAGTCACAGAAATAGAGGAGCGCTCTCTCTCTCTCTCTCTCTCTCTCTCTCTCTCTCTCTCTCTCTCTCTCTC
>JBBMOE010000001.1:23069229-23292802 GCA_037975065.1 Chaetodon trifasciatus | reverse complement strand
CTCTCTCTCTCTCTCTCTCTCTCTCTCTCTCTCTCTCTCTCTCTCTCTCTCTCTCTCTTATGTTTTTCCATTATAGGCTCACATCTTTCATTGACTGTGTCACAGGATGCAGGTCAGACATCACAGCTGACAGTTGAGGGTGTGGTGGAGATATAGAGCGTCACACACAAGAAGAAAAAATGTCTTATGGGTCAAACCACTACAGCACTGCAGGGATTTTCCTGCATCTAAATCTCTTGAGGTGTTGCCCAGTCCTGGAGTGGCCTCTATTGTCAGTACTTTCCAAAGACAACAGAGAATGTGTTTAATGAGGACGACCATCATGGAATATGTTTCCCTCTATTGCCTGGCACTTGTGTTAGGGGAATACTTAATCCTTGCTTCTGTTGTATCAGAGGGCTTCTCTCATGAGCACTGTAGGCTGACTTGTAAATCTATGCACTCACACACTGCAGTGTAAACCTTACTTATGTTCAACATATTAGCCTCTGGTGTTAACAAAATGCTATTTGACAGTAAAGGTCAAACAGTGCAGTTGTATAGGCACATGTGCGGTATGAATCATGAACACAGTTAAAACAACACTACTTATGACATTATATTGTAGAAAACATGCTCCAGATGGCCCTGTCAGCAGCCAGGGCTTTATGGTTGCCTGGAAAATTACCATCATCAGGCTGATCTGAAGCTGCCACCCGTTTCTGTTGCAGCAGCTCTGCATGATATCCACGTTACGTTTTGTTTAGCTGTGTAAACAGCTCTCTGCTGTGCTGGTTGCAGATGTTGAGGTTTCTCTTTGAATGGCAGTGCCGGTAGTAAGCTGGCTGGCGTACTAAGGGATAATTATGGTTTTCTTATTGGTGGTGGAAGGGGCTGGGCATACAGAGGAGCCCTACTGCTCCAGAGTTACAGGATGGAGCGGGTCCAGTTACGAAACCTGAAATGGGGATGTGGCTGGCTAAACCAGCTGGAAACAATGGTCTCTCTCACTGTAGCACATTCCTTCCACCCTGTTTTTCTTCTCAGAATTTTTCCAAATTATCTATCTTTTGGGAAAAAAATCAGACAAAAAGAAAACATTCCACGCAGCTCATCTTCCAATGTGTGTGATTGTACCATACATATGTTTTATTTATGCTAAAGGTTTCAACACCAACAAAAATACTGTCAAACTGTGCTGGATTAAAAAAAAGATACAATAATGTTTCTAAAAATAATCCCACAACATGTGTAGAGAGGGTAAAAAAAAAAGTTTTGCCAATAAAATCAGGTGAAGACCAAAACAAGAAAACATACGCATTCACACACAGCAAGTCAAAGTAAGTTGTTTTGTATGGGATGTAAATGTCAGAGAGGAGAGGATTCCCTTTTTATATTGCTATGCAGGGCCTCTTGGTACCAAACAGTGTTAAGTCATTTTTCATTTTTAACCAAACTGGTTCCATTGGACCACGAACCTGCCGAGCCTTGTCTCATTTTGTATGACTTTCCTGACATTATGTCTTGGGTGACTGACAGATAACATTTTTCCTTTGTGAGTGTGCAGGTGTTTTCAAACTGAAATGGCCTATGAGAAGGAAATGGAGTAGACTAATTCAATGAGTGCTATTTCAATATTGAATTTGCTCCATGGCTGATATGTTTGCATGTAAATTCTATGTATCTTTAAATCAATAAACCCCTCTTTGGACTGCTGTTTGTGTCAAGCAGTAAAATTGATGGTTTCACTTGTGGTGGTGTGACTTGGCTCCAGATTGTGGAAGTAAATGTGAAACACTTGAGCAGTAATGGCCAGCTTCCGAGCACGTGGTGCTCTTGCTTGCACTTCCTGTATTTATTATAAGCAATGGCATTTGAAGCTTAAATCAGTGCTGCGATAGCGTCCTGTTAATATTGTTAGGTTTCAGCAGCTCCTCCTGGTGATTCCAGCTAATTCAATGTCAGTGGACAGGACTGGGAGGAGAGAAGCGTAGAGGGGAAAGGACAGACGGCCTAATCTAATCTGCCCCGTGCATTGCTGTACATACATCAGTCATCCGTTTATGGAAATGCTCTGCGTATGAGCAGGCTCCTTCAGCATTATGTACGTAGCCTACTCTACAACCCAGTTCTGACTGGGATACAATTTGTCACATATACATACTGAAAATAGCACTGGCTAATTTGTCTTCTTAAGTCACTGATTATATCATGATAAGTATTAATATTTATAATACAAAATGCCAGAGCTGGCTCGTTCAGGACTCATGAGTACAGTAGTAGTCATTAAACACTTCTAGTGTAGTAGTTCTTCTGCACGTGTGTATATATTTTTAAAATAGCGTTTTTCTTACCTGCCTCAGGTCAACTTAGTGTACTTCATGTGTGTTATGTGATATGTGAATTGCTGCTGCAACCCTGCAGTTTCCCATATGTAAAGTAAAAGTACTCCATCAATCCATCTGAACTTTTCCTAGACATTTACTGCAGTTGAATCATCAGTTTCTCCGCTAGATCATCAATTGACCATCTTTCAAATTCTGAATTCGAGTCATTGTCTAGGAAACAATACTGAATTAAGCATACATTGCACAGTGTGAGTCTTAACTGCACAGAAAAGTAGTGCAATGATATTGACATTTAACTGACCAAATAAAGTAGACAAACAAAGATACAAAACAAGAGAACCCACATGTGATGTTTCCAGAGGGAACCAGCATACAGAGAGAACTGAAACTGAAATGAACTATATTTGGTATTTAATGTTCATTGTGTTTCTTTGGTTGTGCATAGAAGTATAGATTTCAAAGTACACTACAGAATGGAGTCTTTGCTACCAGTGACAACCAGAGATTAACCTGTCTCATATGAATGGGTTCAATGTGGATTCAACACTCTTTCAGTCTATGCTCATCAACCATGAGAACGGATTATTAAGAGACCAAAAGGCCTATTTCAGAGTTTTTTTGAATGCTTGATGGAAGCAAGTCAGCTCTACAGCCGATGTCTGCAACCTTAGTTTCTCTGGTCCAGCTGACCTTTACTGTCTTTAAACCTGGGTCTGTTGAGCATGGGCTGAGAAATGTGGCTCCCTGTTTTCTCTCACAGAGGTCATTCTTTGTGCCTTTTTTGTCCAAGCTTATTGAATGCCAACACAAAGACGGCCATAAAAGCAGAGTGATTTGCTTGGGAAAGACCTGCCTATTTGCTCACTGTGAAAAGGCTTTGAATTGGGCGTAGGTTTGGTGAAGATCTCACCAGATTGGTCAGATAAGATTGGTTTATTACCCATGAGGTGATGACTTGGCTTAAAGGAAATGGATTGACCATACCCAGGCGGCATTCAACTTACTCAAACATTTCCAGAGTGTGTGAGTCTCAAATGTAGGGACTTTCTATTGAGATTAAAATCTCAGGGAAACCTTCAGGTGTGAGGAAAATCTAATATGCCAAAATACACAGGCAAAACAAAACAAAATGTGTCAGTATCCAGAGACTTCGGGACTGCATTGTGTCTAGATGCTTGACAGATCTCCTCCAATTGCTTTGCTTCCTGTTAGACATCTGGCATTGCCTGGTGTTTTTTAGGCTGCCCTGCAGATACCTACTCCTGCTTTGCTTCCTGGGAGGCTAAACATGTCACTCTGCTGCTTAACAGACTGCTTGTGTGTGCTCTTGAACATGCTAAGTTTACCATAGTTTAATATAGTGTAAATAGCAATTATATGCAGAAAGTCCCATGTGGATTAGTCACTTGATGCAGACAAACCAAAAGTTCCCAAGGTGCAGTACACATGTTTCACATTGTCATGTGAAAAGAGAGAGCATAAAAAATATTGGCTTAAGCCTTAATTACTTCCAGTATTCAGTACTAGTATAAGCAGCCGATTTCTGCAGTGTGTACTACAAAACCACTACAAAAATGATGAGTATAATAAACAAGATGCCAAAATGGCCAAAAATAAAAATGGAACTCACAGATTGCCACTTTTGATGACTCGAGTAATGTACAGTCTTTTCAAGATGCTAACAAAAGCAACTTTTTGTAATTAATTAATCTCCTCCGGAGTAATAAAAGCCCACACAGAACGGTTTGGTTTCCACGCTTACCATAGTCACGTTGTTGCTTTTCTGAAGCTGCACACACACACACACACACACACACACACACACACACACACACACACACACAGCTCCCAGTTTCTGTTGCACTTCGCCTCCTCTTTTCTTTGACGAGAGGGTCTGTATGTCCCTGCGTCTCAGCAGCGAGCGCACAGTGACGTTAGTTGGTTTTGTATGGCTACTGTTCCAGGATTCAGTGACGCCAGTTTACAAGGCTGCTGTGTGATTCCCTCAATTGCCAAGCTTTCATAGTAAAAGACCTGGCAGTCAATGCAGCACAGTTTGAGCTATTCATCAGGGCTTGCTGAGAGACTCGGCTCTATTGAAGCGTACATCCTTGTCTCTCTGTTCTCCCAGCTCAGTGCTACAGCATAACCAAAGGTCTGATGGTGCTGCTTTTCTGCCATGGTAACTTTAGAGTTGGAGCATAAAAAGCCCCATCAGGTTCGGGAGCTTTAACATTTGGTAAATAAGAGTCTTTCGGTGTCAAATGGCTGTCTAAAGACTAGACAAACACTTTAAATGCTGAAGTCCCTGAGCCATCTGACCTTGATCTTTGATTTAGGAATATTTTACTCTCATTTCCTTTCCTTGTGGTATTCAGTCATGGAGAAAAAAATGGAGCAGGTTAGGTTAGTGGCGCATTGGCCTTGGTCCACGATTACACTTCTTACACTTCATTTCCTGGTCATGCTCTGTTTTGTCACTTACTGGATGATTAGTGTGTTACAGAGTTTTTAAGAAACAATACAACTCTGGTCACTGGATGAACACCATTGGCCAGTACCGAGGATCCTCTGGGATGTGGCGGCAATGCCACTTCTACCACAAGGCCAGTTTGGCACGCCCTGTCTTGACCTGGCTGTTGTGTCCTTAAAACAAAGTTGTGGATATCCTCATTCAACATTAGAAGCAATGCAGCAAATGAAAAAACTCCCAGTGTCTCCATGACGTCTGACATCAACAATAGCGCAAGATTTCTCCCACTCCCAAAACATTAACAGCTAACCCAATAGCTAACAATTAACGTTATGTACAGCTAAACACTGTATGGTTTAAGATGAATCCTCGTGTTTTTAAAGTTTACAAGCATACTGCTGCACAGTGTCAGCTAATCCCAAATGTTCATAGAGGTTATAAGTTAGTGTGAAATCTGAGTTGACTCTTACCTGTACACGGCATTTACTAATATTCAAGTTCTAGTGATGTTGTGGTTTACAGTCTAATAATGTGTTTTTACTGATTACTGATTGTGGCTGATTAGGCTAATTATCGGCTAATTGTACTCAGTACTCTGATAGCACTTCTCAGTGAATTGTTGCCCTTTGTGTGTATGTGCTTTTAAGATACTTTTCTTAACATGATGGGCTTGATGGTGTTGTTCATGACTCTTTAAAAGTCAGCATTCTTGTTGCCCTTTTTTAGCTTCCCTTTTATAAGTAACATTAGCATTTATTCACCCAGAAGCAGCTAATATTTCTCTGCATAATATGACTTCCTCCATCTGTCATCTGCTGCGTGTGTTTATCGAGTGCTGAGAGGATACTAGTAGTCTCACCTTGAGAAGTTTGTCATCAGTTTATGTAATGTTTAACTTGTAAAAAAAAAAAGTCATTTTTGTGATTTTTTTTGTGGTTAATAATCTCAGAGTCAAATCCTAGTCGGTTTTGAAACTTGGTCGGATTAATCTTGATCACCCTTAGCTCATTTATAGACTTTATTTTATCATTTAAATGTAACGACAACAATCAATATAATGAGTTCACTTATTTTATTTTTTTTTTAAAAATCAATCAGCCAGCGTTTTGTGGAAAAGTCAAAATATTCAGGTTACAGTTTTATGGCTAGTCAGATTTTTAATATTTAATTATCCCTTATTGCTATTGCACCACTGGTTTTGACCTTGATTCGTATTTATCGAAGGCCAAAGTGACCTTACCCTAGAAATTACTTAATTCAAGGCCTGCATATTTTTCCTTTCTGTCTACCCTTTATGATGACATTTATAGTAGTGTGTGCAGAAGAATGTACAAAAGCGCTGCATACAGTCGTTCCCAGGGTTAAGATCTCAACAGTAGGCATTTTCTAAGTACCTCAAGTAAATGATTCCCCCAGTGTAAACAGCCAGTAAACATCCACTCAGACCTCCCTTCTTACAGGTCAGCTGTTTCTTATTGATGCTAGTGGAGGACACAATCGAGCCACCAGCGCTACGTGCTTTGTTTTACCTCCCTGCTTGCGTTCTTGCTTTTACTGCCGTCAAACTGCCTGTGGTGTATTATTTGAGGCTGAGGGGAGCCGGCTGGATGTTGTTCCATCCAGCAGCAGCAGCAGCAGCAGCAGTGAAAGGGAAAAGTTAAAGGTGGTTGTAAACTGCTAGCGGGTCACTCATGACCCTGCTTACTGTGGCAATGTATTTCATCACTACAAGATAGAAACATTGCGGCTCACTCTTCACTTACACAAAATGCAACAGGTGTGTGTTTATGTGTCTTGTCCCTTTTCTCTTTTTATGGCATGGAGCATCTGTCGCTGTTGCTGTGTTAGGTGCAAACATGAAGCAGAGTCATACACACACTGCCTACAGCAATATTAAGAACCGGAGGAAATTAGGTTTCTATTGACAGTGGTGCGAAGTTCACGTAGTTTCCATTGAGCTTTAAGCCAGTGTCTCTCCCACTCTCCTAAATGAATATGTGTGGCTTGGCTAGAACAGTTACACCCAAATTCTCCGCTCTCTAGTTTTTTGAACAGTAGAATTCATAATCTCAGTATTTTCAGGAGAATTGCAGCAAGTTTTATTTATTACCATAGTGCAGGCCTTATCTCAGCTCCACTGCCCCTGCATCTCCTGTCAGACTGTGGTGTCTATGAATTGTACGTTGTAATTATCAGTTCTGCTTGCAGCTCGGGCAAAGGGCCTCTAATTGTTTGAAGAGATATTCACAGTGTGTGTTTTAACAGAGCCTTCCTGGCATCTTCTCTCAGCCTGTAATGTAAATAGGGCATGGTCCCTCACTCAGCAAGCAGACACATTGGCTTCAGACAGTGAGCGGATAAATGCCTCATATTGTAGGTTTAGTTTTATGTTTACAGTTTTTCATCTCAGAATCACAGATGCTCAGATTGTTTTGAAATTGATCATCTTTCAATTTCAAGTGTGAAAATGGTGAGTGGGTAATCAAATCCCATCGTCTTCCACTTCACAGGGAATGATGCGTACAGACATGGATTGCATATAAGCACACAACAAGTCACAAATCCACTTGTCTTTGGTTTGGGTGCCTGTTGTCCCTCGGCTGTGGACCTACCTTGTTTGTTACGTCACCTGAGGGTGAATAAGGTGGTTTGTGTGGCTTGTGGCTGTATAGAACTTCATTCACTGACATTGTATTGTTCAGTAAATGGCTCCAAAGCAACTGCTCTCATTAGCAGTGTCGCCCATCATTATGGCTGCTTTCTATGAAAGTTCTGGCGAAATTAAGCAAGGACCCTGGGGTAAACAGAGACAGGGTTTTCTGGATTGTGGAAATTGTGGAGTACAGGTATGAATAAGCATGTGCTCATTGAGGGATCCGGATATTTATGTCTCCCTCTCACAGTATTCTCAGTGAGTCACTTGAGGTGCCTGATTACATTCTGCCTTTTTCAGAAGTTGTGGCCATGTTCCTTTTCAGATCAGTGAAGCCAAATTTTATGTTGTATATCCTTATGAAACATTTAGTATTATATATTATAACAAAAATATTGTTAAGTTTTGGCCGGTGTTTGTTTTGTTTATGTGTGCCACCAAACCTTCAGTAAAATGTTGTTTTTTTTTTTTTTCCTCCATGTGCCTCTAAGGAGTGGAACTTCCAACCTGGTGGGATTACTGGTGACCTTTGTTGCTGCCCTCACCAGCTCCTGTTTTCCTCTTGATCTTCCTCCTTATCCCTCTCCTCCCCTTTCTTAAACTCCCCTCCCCTCCCCCCCTGTGTCTCCCAACCCCGGGCCTATTACTCAAATCCACTGAAGGGAGCAACACAGTAGCTGGCAAAGGATGAAACGGATCTGCCTGCCAACACCAGACAGAGGATAGAACACACAAAAGGACTAGCGAACAGGAGAGAATCACAGAGAGAGAGAGAGACACACACACACACACACACACACACACACACACACACACACACACACACACAGAGGAGGACTAGTGGAGACAGCTACAATGAAGCTGTGAGAGAAGCAACAACAACATTCAAGATGCCACGCCGAAGGAAGAACACAAGTTTCACTTGAGCATCATGAGCTAGCAAGGGGACTCAAACAGATCTCGAACTGTGGACTTCTACTGAACAAACTTCTGACACACACACACACACACACACACACTCACACACACACACGGACAAGGTGTGGAGAAACACACTCCTGCTCTCTGGGGCTCCTTGTTAAGACCTGATATGCCTCTCTAAGAAGTGTGAACCATGCCAGCCAAGGGGAAGTACCTGTTGAACGACCAGGAGCTGAAAAATGAGGCACTGTACCGCAAATTCTCTTGCATCAGCCAGTATCAGCCGCTGGTGCTCCTGCTGGGCCTTTCCATGCTTGCCTGTGGAATCCTCCTCATCCTCTTCTTTGCCCTTCAACTGGTGAGTCCTCACTTCCATGTGCGTGTTGAAAAGGTTTTTCTTAATAAATGGAAAAAGATATCTTTATTTTTTTCACTGTAACTCAAAGCCTGTGCATTAGACGCTGAATGTGTGTAACATTATCCCACTAATCAGCAGCCATTGAGGCAGGGGGGTGATCGGCCATCGATCAGTAGTTCTTGTAAACTTCGGCTCATGAAGCATGGTCATTGTCTGCAGAGAGACATTAAACAAACAATTTCACTATTCAACCTGCTTTAAACAACTGGTGTGCTTCAAAGTTCAAAGTGTTAACTGTGCCACTTCAGGTCAAAATTTCTGTGAGCTGGTAAATAACACAAACAAATCAGAAGGGAGTGATGCTTGTGTGAAGATGTTCACAGGGTTGTCATGGATGCATTTTACATGACAAAACGTGGCACATGCAGTGCTATGCTATGACACTCTTGAAATCTAATTTGTCATCTTTCTTTGTATTTTTGTGCCCTTGCCATTCACATGGTGCAAGGATGGGAGGAATGGCACAAGAAGAAGATAGTTGGTCCAAGGCAAAGTGTTGATAAATGATGCAAACCGAGTTTCCGACTGTTTTCAGCACATGGTCTCTTAAATGTAACAGTAGTACAGAGTAATTAAAGAACAATGCTGATACTGTGAATGTACCCTTTTTTCTAACCAGTCTGACTTGACGTTCACAATTGAAGTTACTTCATTAGTGTTTCCGTCTTTGAGCATGGCAGGTGCCTCTGTTATCGGCACAATGCTTTTATTGTGGACAGTACAATGGCGTGAAGCTAGTGCTGTTGTTATAACTTGACTTTGACTGTATGGCTGCATTGATATTTCTCCTGAAACTTAAAACTGTGACAGACTGTATGTTACACACCAGTCCTGGTAATTATAACTCAGACCATAGTTACATTAAGCAGTGATCTGTTTTGGTTTTTGTCTCTCAGGGTATGTTCGATTTCTTTGACAGCCAATTGATGAAATGATGTCAGATAAGCAAATTAAAGACACCATCACAGTCAGATCACCTGTAATTATCATCTAAGACTTTCTAGATAAGAAAATAACTTTTTCTAAAGCCTAGCTCAGGTATTATTTTCAGCCACTATAAATGCTGCTAATGGGCTGTTGAGTATAGCCTGACCAGTACTGTATTATTAATACTGATTTTGACAATTTTGAGTTTGAAAAATCAGACAAAGATGTATCAGCCAATAGTATATAAATCTATATATTTTTGCAAACAGTCTTGATGCAGATCCCTCAGATTTTTTTTCTTCTTTTATTTATTTGGCCAAGATACATATCAAACGGGACATTTTACAGTTGTAAAAATCAACTCTATTGGGCAAACAATGAAACAATGTAATGAAGACATTATTTCTAAATTTCTTTCTGCAATTTCTTTTTAACTTATTGGCTGTCATGTTAATATATGTGTAATAAGCAAATATACCTGATTTATATGTCTAGACTTGTACATATTAAGGAGATTGATAAGACCTTGCCTTTTTACAGATGTCAGATGACTTGTCATCACAGGAAAAGCACATGTGTAACAAATTACATTCACGACACCTCTGTTCTATGATGTTTTTACGACAGTGATGTACATCTCATATTACAAATTATACACTTGGTGGTAACTTTATTAGGTACACCTGTACAGTCTAATGCAATCCAATACATTGCTCATACAGTACCTATGATGCTCAGCTTTTGATGCTCTCATGGAGAGCCAAATTGTGAGGCCACATCCAGGCTAGCCCCTGTTTCACTTGCTTCTCTAACTCAATGCAGTCTCTCATTCTGCATTTCTTTCATTGGTCTGAAATGTGTTTATGGAGTTAACTTTCCATTATCTGAGATGAATAGCATCAACTACAGCCATTACTAACAGAAATGGAGGCATTTGTGATCTTAACTAAGTTAAACATGTTTACTCTGTGAGCACAGAAAAAACTTAAGCAAACCGGCTCCCGCTCTGTCCTGCTGTTATTACAGACATGTCTGAGCTAGCCACGACCGTCGACTCACTCATTGACTTGCCTCTTCTTTTGAGCCATAAAGTTTAGCCCACAAATGTCAAGGGCTAATGAGAAATGGTGTTTGTTAAAGGCTGCTAAATTATTAGTTATTAGCATAGGCATAAACCTCAGCTCTCTGTAGAGGTGTTAATTGAATTAGCTGGCCATATGTTTTAGCATTGAGGTGCATTATATTGAGAGGTGTTTGTAGCCCCCGCCCGACCCCCCCCATGTTTCTATGTAAACGGGAAGGACAAAAAAAAATAGTAACACCTCTCAGTATTATGTTGTCCAATACAACAACAGCTTTGACCCAAAGCTGAACATTATGAGCTTTGTAAAGATAAAGGTTATAGCAGGGATATTGGATTGGATTGCATTAGATTGTTCAGGCGTATCTAATAAAGTGGCCACTCGGTGTTCATCACACAAAGACTGCTTGGACTTTGAATTGCAAATCGTGCACAAGTATATTATTGTCGTGCTGTACTGAAATATAGTTTACAAAAGTATGGAAATCAATAATAAAGAGGCATCAAGTCAGGCGTTGTGTCAATTGTGTGTCGCTTTGAGGTGCAGAGAGGATTCATTGAGTTGAATAGTGTGTGGGGACCAATGTGGTACATTAGGACAGCAGCAGCAACTCAATGTGTAGAGAAGCGGGATGTGGTTGGATGGGCAGTCTGAATCCCTATCCCCTAGATTGGCTGTGAGAATGTAACAAATGATGAAGAACCTGATGAAAAATCTCTTCCCTTTTCACAACTACTTAAAAAGAAAGCACTTAACTCCCCTTCACTACTGGTGCAGCTTCCCGGAAGTGTGAATGAGTGAGTGATTGTGTAACTGAAGGAGGAGGACATCACTGAAATAGACAGAAAAATAGAGAATGCATATTTCAGTTGCTTTCCCTGGACTAGAAAAGAGGACAGGCTAGGAAGGCATCTATCAAACAAAATCAGGCACACGTTCAGTGATGCTAATGATTCTTCTCTGTCAGGAAATTGTCTTGCCATTCTCAGCAGAGAGGTCAGAGGCCAGGCTGAGCTGCAGAACAGTAGCCCTGGAGCTGGTTGTGCTTCAGTTTCGCTCAAAAATATTTCAGCAGAGGAATTGCCTGCTGTCATGGGGACCTGAGCACAAGTATATTCACTGAGGTGCAGACTCCTTGCTAAACTGACTATTGACTAAAAAAACTGAACAGAAGAAAATGACTTAAGAAGGGTGATTAAAACAATGAGGCTGTCAAAGTGTAGAGAGTGTAATCGTGGTTCTGACTGTGACAGGAAAAGGCAGGTATTCATTGACTTTGGCTTGCTGTTGATTTTGGCTTGATGGCATGTAGCAGAGCAGTCAGTCAGACCGGCAGTTCATACAGTGAACTGACAGCTTCTCTCACCAGAGATTGTATTACTTTCCCTTGTTGGAAAAAACATCTTAACCTTCCTTCTATTGTGTCGCTGCTGGCTCTGTGGCACAGTCGGCATTTTGCTTGAATATAAAGGTCTTTCACTTTCACGCAGTCCTGTACGTGAGCAAGTGTACACTCATACACTGAGGTAGTCTCTTGTTCATACACATAGATGCACGCACACACAGCTTTATGTCCTGAAACTTCCTCATTCATTTCAGTTACTCTTAGATTGTAAATTGTGACATTAAACATGCAAAAGTCACTCACTCCCTAATCCATTGCGGACGTACCATCACTCACTCCTTCTGTTCCTTTTTGCCTTTTTCTTCTTGGCTGTCTGCCTGCACACACAGTTGCCAGGGGTGCAGAAGGGTTATGAGAAAATGCAGGGATGGAGCTCTATAATGCTGTTGTTAAATGCAAAGGAGGGGCAGGGTGTCTGTTAGGGGGTGGCTACCGGTGTCAGAAAGCCACTGTCAACTTATATAACTTCTCTCCAGTCGGCACTGGATGAAGAGCAATGCTGAGAGGAAAACTGACTGAGCCAAGTGCCACTTGTGGCACCAGTCTCAGGCTCCGATTGGATGGAGAGATGGTATTAAGCAGCCTGTTGTTCGGGCTTCTTAAAAATTGTATCTGAATACAGCAGGTCTATATGTTTCCTAGAGCTGTGGGAGGATGTCCATGGATTGTATTTTTAATATAAGATGCAAGGGTCCTCCATACATGGTCCATTTTGCGTCATTTAATAATTAATAATTTTCAAGCCACTGCAGCTTTGACCCCTGCCTTTGTTGTCTATAGCTCTTTCATACTGGCACAAACAGTGGACATGTAGTACACAGCACAATGGAAATGTTACTGTTTTTCTGTTTACATAAAGCAGATAAATAACCTGCAGATATAAATAATGAAGGATTATACAGACACCAGTGGCATCATAACCACTGTTTCATAAGTGGGAATAGTAAATGACAAGTGTGCAGATATTACAGAGGAGTACTTCTGGTTTCATGTGAGTTTTTTAGTTCTTGTGTGCCATGCTTTCAACATTACAGCTGTGTCTGTTCACATGGTTTTTACCTCCTATTCATATAGAATAATTGTTCTTTTTCCGCCTACAAAAAGGTTTTGTCAAGGCTCACAGCTACATAGAGATTAGAAAGTGCTTTAGTTGAGATCTGGCCTTTTCCAATGCTGCCATGGCAACCAGAAAGCTCAACATACAATGCAGAGATGGCCTTCTCTGAGCAGAGATCTATTAGCACTGACTTTGTGCATCTGTCTCACTCTTCAGTGCTCTTTTAACCCCTTGTTTTCTCTCGTGCTCTCTCTCCGACACCCACTCTCTCTCTCTCTCTCTCTCTCTCTCTCTCTCTCCCCCACTTATGCCAAGACAATCACCCACATGTGCACGCTTGGACAAACATAGCTGTTGCTATTATGCATGCATTTACATGCACAATACACACACACAGCTATCCGCACAAGCATAGACACATACATGTAAACAGGCTTCCTCGCACACACTCATGCACACAAATGCTGAATCCTTCCTCCTCATGCTTACTTCTCACTGTACAGTAACTCAATAAGGAAGATGGTGGCCTGGAGCAAACAGGACATGACGCAGAGACAGCTGTGAAGAAAACACTCCTACATAAACCTCAATGCTTTGGCTGAATATCAATGGCTCTCAGGAGCATCTTACACTCATCCAAAAATCTCAGGTTTGCTTCAGAGAACAGATTAATAAGTCAGAAGCACAAGCAAAAAACTACTGATTAAAAAGGATAAGTAAAGGTGCAAGCATTTTATTAATTTAGAGTAGATTTGAGTATACATACAGAGGGATGGACAAAATAACAGACTTGTCATACAAAACAATGCAACAGTCCTGCAGTATACCAATTTGGTGGAGCCCATAATTTTGGTTCTTGTTCAGACTCATAAAGGTGTTGATTAAAGGTGTAGCTTGTAGTGTTGTAAAGCAAATATCCTGTAAACTTTTACAGTTTTGACACTTTCCCAGTTGATGCATTTCACAGTTTTTCAGTGTTTGATGTGCCTGCACATTAGGCAGCAACTGCATGGTCTCTTTGTCACTTTAAGGCTGCTTAATGTTGTCTTAAACACTAATTAATAAAAACTGCAACTGCCTTCTTTTAAAGCTGACACATACCAGTAATTGTAATATTACTTATGTATGCAGTACTTTATGAAATACCATTGCATGAATTGCGTGCACTGCAAATGTGTATAAACTGTCCAACAAGCAAAATAATGTATGTCAAACATTGGAAATCTGCATGAGGACAAACAATTGTAACAAATGGACCCTCATTTCTACTGTCTGGAAGATATATGTCTAAGAAATGACTGTATTACCGTAATGAAATGTGTGTTTATTTTCCTCTGTCTCCCTTGCTGCTGGAGCAGAGTGCGCTGGAACACTGTGCCTTTGTGAGCGTGGTGAGCAGCAGCCTGTGTGTGTTTCTGGCCGTGTTTGTGCTGGTGTGCACAGAGATGCTCTCACAGAGATGGAGGCGTCTGCTGGGCCTGATTATATGGGCCACACACCTCACCATGGGCTACACCTTCATCTTCAGCAGCCCCATCATCCTGCCTTGGGATCAGGTAACCTCACCTCCCTTAAGGTTATGTTTTTGTTGCAAATGACTTTTTTAGTGAACTTACTGCCATGAAAATCTTACACAACAAAAACAATCTGGACAGATGTGAAGAAGCTCTAGAAATATTTATTTTATTAGATCTAAGCTGTAATTCTTAAATATTTCCCATCTCTAATATTTGGATGACAGACCATTTAAAAAAAGGTTATACTGGTTAATCGAATACTCCAGTCTGTATGGTTATAATTTGGCCATCTATTTGCGGATCATAGCGCTATAGTGTTTGTTATACAGTAGATATTACCTACAACATACACCTCTTTTTCTACAAGTATTCTTTCAGTTTCATGAGATATGTGACCACACTTTTAAGGCACCAGATTACTCAAAATGAGTGAATGAATGCAGAATCTGATTTCGTGGCAGCGCAACAGGCTGAAATAATGGATCCTTTATGTTTCCAGGTGCCTTTCTTTCTCTTCATTATCTTCACCGTGTACACCATGCTGCCATTCCAGTTGTGGTACGCTGTGGTGCTGAGCGTCATCTCCTCACTGTCCCACATCATGGTCCTCACACTGCGCCTCACCATTTACAGTGATACATCCACTCCTTACCTTGCCAACCAGGTAAAACCAGTTGGATAAAAACTATACCACTGTGTTGTAGAAATGCTTCTGTAATGCTAGTGTATCAGTCTGCTGCTGTGTGTTGAAGACTTCAGGCCAATATGGGTTACATAAGGCCAATGTTATCTCCATAATAGAGCTGCAGTTGAGTTTTCCCTGTAAATATTCTTTATCATTTCATTATCAGTTTAACCAGAGTTTGATCACAATTTTGTCAAGAAGTAGACACTATAACACTGAAACTCTGTGAGATAATACTGACTGAATGGAACATGGACAGTTCTTCCAAAAGAGAGCATGGGATATAGACCACTAGACCATAGGATACAGAACCTTTGTACTGGAAGCCAAGGCTTTTTATGTTTGTTTTTACAGTCCTATTAGCAACTTGAGATGTAAGAGTAGAGTTGGAGTTGAGAGACAACAAAATGGATTGTTTAACAAGTAGCCAGTTTACAAAACAATCAAATCCTGAGTTAAAAGCTTAATCACTGTCAGACATTGTCAGTCCCTTTTGCTCTCCAAATGGACTGTTCACCTGCATGCAACCATGGCCACTCAGACGTGATTGGTTAAAACTACTCAGACTAGAAACGGAAACCAGAAAGCTTGAGGTACTAAAATCTCGTTCCTTGCACAGATTCTGCACTCATATGCACGTATCTGATCATAGAAATTAGATACAAAAATTAAAATATAAAAGTAAAACCACCAACAAAGCAATTTATTCACATCCCAGATACGTGTGTGTCTGTGTGTGTGAGCGCGTGAGTGCATACATGTATGTTACTGTGTCCATTTGAGTTCTAACATCTGCTACTTGTCTGTTTCTGTAGCTGCTGTCCAATGCAGTAGTGTTTCTGTGCGGCAGTGTGGTGGGAGCCTTCCATAAAGTCCTGATGGAGAAAACCCTGAGGCAGACCTTTCAAGACACCTTGAGGTGCCTGAGCATGCGAATGAAGCTGGAGATAGAAAAGAGACAACAGGTTAGTGTCACACACCGACTACTTAAGTCTAGTTTATAATGAAGAATAACTACACTCTGTTTTAAGCCATTAAATATGAAAGCATGTTACAGTATGTTACCAAAGCCTTTCAAAGTTTGTCTTACTATATTAGTGTATGTATCTTTAGTTTAAAGTAAACGTGTTTATGTTGGATCATTTTATACATGTGTGTAAAAACCCACCTGCTACTGTAACAGTCTACATAGATCCGCATTAAGAAAGGTATTGCAACAATGATTAATATATGCAATTTACCAACAACAAAACAATTACAGTAAACATATAAACAAAAATTATTTCCATCTAGATAAAAATAATCAAAATTAGGCAAAATGTAAAAAGTGAGTCTTTACAGTCTATGTGGCTAAAGGATTATTAAGAGGGTCCTCCCTTTAGGTTTATTTGGTTGAATTAGACCTACACTATATCCATACACATTCTCATCGAGCAATCAGTCATTACATGATCCATACTTGTTAAAAAGTTTGATGGCATTCCACCGTTTCATTGGAGTGAGAGGAAAAGTGTCCTGTATTCTCTGAGCCAGTTGTGATGAGCATTTCAGTATCTTTTATTTTCCTGCATCTGTATTTTTGTAAGCTCACTGAATGGAAACAAGCATTGCAGACAAATGGTGGAAATATCTCGTCAGTAAGTGTTACTGCCATATTCTCAGAATTTTTTTTTTTCATCTGTAAGCTTTGCCTTTGGCTGCCCTCATGTTGACTCTCCCATGGATGTTTTCATTGTGACTAACAAATCCTTCTCAAATTAGATTTTCCTGCGATGCCTTTTAAATTAGATGCATCTGTGCTGACTTGCTTTGACTTCAGAGGCATTTTTAAAACAAATCTTCCCCTTTTATCATTTGTTATGACTGTTGCTTAGTATGAGACATAAAACGTGCTGACAGGGAAGCTGTTGTTCTGCCTAGCAGGACAGAAGGGAATGATATAATCATTAAGATTCAAACCTCCTGTTGTGTTTGAATTGGGGCTGGAAAAAGGGAGCCTGTTGCACAAAGTTAGCCAAAGAGAACAGGGACATGGTGGGGGAAACCAATGGGAAACTCTCATTGTGCTCTCTCATTCATTTCAGCAGCCCAGTACGTTGACGTTAGCACTCCCCACTAATGAAATTCTGTTGAACACCACTGACCCTCCAGCCCTAGTGCTTTCCCATAAATCAAAGTAAATGTGTGTCACTCCATGCATTTAGTGACACTTAGGAATTTAGAAGTAAAAGACTACTCATGTTTACAGCAGCATTATATCATGTGACGCATCCTGCAGCCGACCACCACCATCTACACAAAGGCCACTTAATGAGAGGTGTGTTTTCATGTTTCAGACTCTGGGGAAACTAAAAGGGTCATTTGAACCCTGTAAGAGGTCAGCCAGAGTGAATGGGAGCAGGTCAGGTTGCAACCGAGGAGAGCAAGCTCACATATACACACATTCTTATAGACAGACACACATACACACAAAATGTGTTGCCTTTTGTGACCATTTAACCCTTTTGACTTCTCCCACTCTTCATGTTGTCACAATGTGATTAAAAAGAAACACGTTTGGGTTATTTTGGTTTTGGTTTGCATACGCTAACTTAAAATGTCAAATTCAATTTTTAGATTTACTTTAGCTTTTCTAAAAAATTATAAAAACGGTGAAAAGCTGGAATGTTTTGAGTCCAAACATATCCACCTCTTTGCAGTAACCTTCGAAATTAATTTTAAGTGCAATTTCATTATTTTGAGTCCTTGAGTTGTTTGTATAGGCTGGAGAGTGTCCATAAAACACTCTAGGGAAATAAAAAGGCTCATGACAGTACGCTTGGCGTTTGCAAAGGGACACATGGAAAATTCATCTTTTGTTAAAACAAAAGATCCTCTGCTCTGATTACAAGTAATCTGAACTTTCACTGTAATCCAAAGCACTGTGTCAGACCAAAAATGGACACAAGTCAGTAGCCACACAACACACTTTGCATACCATGAAGCTTAGTGGTAGCATGCCAAAGGGGTGGCGGTTATTTTCAGATCTACTGAGTTGCAAAAGTGTCTATGAATGGAGCAAAACACGAGATTATTTAGAAGTTATGTCTATTATGCTGGTAGTACTGTCAACAGGAGAATAACTTAATACAGTCAGATTCAGAATCAGAATGTGCATGTCCTTAAGTGGTCCGGCTGAAGCCCAGAACTAAATCCCTTTGAAATTGAACATAACTATTCAGACACACACACACACACACACACACACACACACACACACACACACTCCTCATCCCATCTGACCTGTCTTGCGCAAATATTAGGGAAAGAGTGAATCCAGAATCCAGACTTTATTAGCTGAAGGACATATTAATGATTAATGAGGTCTATACTTGTTTAAAAGTGACATTTATATTTCATTTTCAAGCATAGGTCAGAGTGAGACCAAACATTATGTAACATAGGTGTTTACTTCAGCAATGTTTTCTCATAAATCTGCAAGCGCTAATTAATGCACACACAGAAACGCGCACAGACGTCTCCCTCTCTTTCTCGTAGACACACATACTGGAACACACACACACTTTGCTTTGGTCTCTCTCTATCTCTATTTACATCCACATGTTCATTCTAAAGCCCTTTGCAGTGACTGTATTATGTAAAGTGTATTTTGTACATGTATTTAACAAGCCTCAGCTCATCCTGTGTGGTCAGATGATCTAACCTGATGCCTCACTGGTTTTATGAAGAGGGATTAATCATTTCTGGAGAAGTTGCCTCTTTAGATTCCTGCCTTAATCAAGCCATTGAACTTTGAGCACTCATCAGGCTGCTGGCTATTACTGCTGGTAGAGACTGGAATACACTTTAATACCTGTATGAACATGCTGGTTCTTTTATAAACCACCCCTGCTCCAATTTCCAACTAAAAGAGGTCTTGAAGCACCAATATGGCCACTACATGTACAGGTTGGTGCTAGTGATGTGATATAACTACAGTGGCAACATAGAAGAGGAGACAGGCACAGATGAAATTGAAAGAAAAACTTAGATTCCTTTACAATTAATTGGATTGAATGAAAAACAGGTGCACAGGGCTCTGACGGATGCTTGCTGAGACAAAAGATCATATCTGGATAATAGAGAGTGAGATGTTGATGAGGTGGGTCTGGGAGTCTCAGGTTATGTACTTGTGTGTACTTGTCATCATATTTGCGTGTGTGTGTGTGTGTGTGTGTGTGTGTGTGTGTGTGTGTGTGTGTGTATTTGCAGGAGAACCTGCTGCAGTCTGTGCTGCCAGTTTACATCTCCATGAAGATGAAGCTGGCAATCATGGAGCGCTTGCAAGACTGTAAAGACAAGGAAGAGCAGCAGCGACTCGTCAAAGATAACAACTTCCACAGTCTTTATGTCAAGAGGCATGAGAATGTCAGGTACAACCACAAACCACCTTAAAATACATGGAAAGCCATAGATTTACATTAATTATATTTACGTTTTATAAAGGATCATCACATCATGGAAGCCTTGTTTTTCTTGTCAAACCATGCACTTGAAAGGATGGTTAAAAAGCCTGTCTTATTAATCAACCATCAAGACCTGTTTAGGACAGTCTGTCCACTTTGTGTGTATTCTCAATCTTAGAATTTCTCAGTTGCTCTGAGGGAAACTTATATTTATGCTTTTTCTATACACACAAAATACAGATGAGGCACAAACACACAAAAAAGCAGATTTCCCTGAGCATTTCTCCCAATGATTGAGATCAGTACGTCTGTTTGTTTTCAGAACAGTGACCCAGTTGTAGCTCTTTCTTTTACGAGGGTTTCATTAATTTAGCAAGTGCTGACAGATATTTGGTCAGCTTAAACTGAACTTTGGCAGATGGCTCGCCAGCTCATTTTTTCATATAACTGTAGGCAAGATTCAGTGTCTGCCTTGCATCAATATGAGAATTGCATCAATGTGTGTTTCTTAAGAGGAAAGTTAAAATCTTTACCTTAATGCAGTTTTGTTTGTTGGTTTGTTTTTGTTCGTCAGTGTTGGCACTTTCATTTTAAAGAACAGATTCACTTCAGATCGGTTGAAGTGAAAGATGCAGTTGTGGCCTAGAATCCAATTGAAATGGCAGCACAGATTGCAAAAGCATACAGAAAATGATTGGGCTGTTAATATCCACTCTGATCCTTATTAAGGAAATATTGTCTTTCAGAATGTTTAGACACTAAACCTTTGGTCTTTACTAATCAAGACATAATTATGAAGGCATCGGTCATGTTCATTTAGAGCCACAGTAAGAAGGTGTTGAATGATAGGCTTCCCCCCTGACCTATCCCTATAATTACCCCAGTCAGACCAGTCATTCACTGTGTTGTCTGTCTCATGAAGCACCTGGCCATTTTCAGTCAGGCAGTGGAACAACGCTGGGTCAGATGCAGTATCTGTGTCCCTCTGCTGGTCAGCAGACAGCCAGTTGTACGCAGGCCAGGCGGCAGCTTTTAACCAGTCAGTGATGGTAATCAGCTCCGTATAGATGTGATGCATTACACATTAAATTAATGCAATAACAGCCCGCATTTAGCGCTCTGTGGATAACTCTATCACACACGCAGATCAATGGATGTTTGTTGTGGAGTTCAATTTGGATATTTCTGTACATAGTTTGAGATGGTTTTAACTCTGGTTATACTTGTATTTCGCTGTTACATCAGTTTGCAGAAAGATCTTAGATATGGCAGTGAGTTCCCATTAATGGGCATCTCAATATTGCGTATATCCCATCATGTGGTAATTGATGTGCATAGTATTCATCACAGTAACAGACATGTCCTGTAGCTCAGAGATGGGCATAGTGTTCACCGAGGCTTACATTGCAATGGTTAGAGTTTCAGGTCTCAGTGTAGCCAAACATGCCAAGGCATGGAGGCAGGTCAGGTGCTCGGTGTGGGCTGGGCTTTTGCCAAACTTCCAGCTGTTTTTTCTTATGGTGTTGGGGTCTTAAAGAGGTCAGATGACATATCAGTGTCCTTCAGGGGTCTGCTGAATGGAAACTCCAGTTACACTAAGCCTGTGATTCAACATCGAACCAGACAGGCCTTTTAATCAGTCACTGATCAGGTCTGCTAGAGGTTAATGGGAGGTGGGTCAGGAGCTTTTTACCGGAAATCCTGTGCCCCAATTCAGGGATCATAATGGTCATAATGGGTCATAATGGAGCAGGATTGTGCAGAGAAAATTGGGCCCAAATTTTGACACAAATGGTGTAAGCTTTATGCCCTCTAGTATTCTTGAGTCCACTCCACACTGATCAGTTGCTAACAGTGCATCCAGGTGGCCCAAATCAGTTTGTAAAGTTAATTGACTGCTTGAAAAAGCCATTGCATGGATGATCTCCCAATACTTGCTTTTTTGTTAGCAGTCTAGACTGGATGTAAATCACAAGGCCTTACAGATAGACAGATGTGACATGGATATGTTACCGTTGCTCATCGGTCATGCATTGTGTTGAAATTAAACACCATAACTCAAATCTGGAAACACCCATTCTGGTCTCTGTGAGGTCTCTTTTTGAATAGAAGTGCAGTCAGCAAAGCCTGTTGGTCTTCTGCAGGTCTCACCTTTGTGGATATGGACATTTAGGATACCACACTTACTGTGGTTTTTCAAGATAATACAATTAAAACTGTGACAAATAATTCAAATTAGAGTGTTTCATTTTTGTATGTGGAAATATATGAAAACTCGTCCAGTTAGTAAATCTATTTATTCTTTATACCAGCAATTCTAATTACAGTCTTTAATTGCTAGATGGGTGTTATGTATTTGTGTGTGATAAATTCTCATTGTATGATTTCTGTCTTTCAGTATTCTCTATGCTGACATTGTTGGCTTCACCCGATTGGCCAGTGACTGCTCTCCCAAAGAGCTGGTCATTATGCTCAATGAATTGTTTGGCAAGTTTGACCAAATTGCCAAGGTGAGTCATCATCTAGAATTTATTTCTGCCATTATTACAAACAACATTGGACTTTAAGCTTTAGAGATTGTAGCAGTGATATTGTAAAGATTAGAGTAGTGTGGTTGTGACAGGAAGATTTCTGCTAAACCTCAAGCTGGTTGGAAAATCTGGGTTGGGCACTTGTACAAGGACACACTCTCTTCTTATCAAACCACGACCAAGGCACTTAAACCTCAGTAGTACACTGTAGTAGTGCACTCATATCCCGTCTATCTGCTTACCCACATATTATGCAACCAAGCAACTTTTTAAATAGGTTGCGTGGTTACATAAAAGTGGATATAAATATATATATTGGTTTCTCCTTTGTTGTTGCTCATTTTTTGTAGGAAAACGAATGCATGAGAATCAAGATCCTTGGAGACTGCTACTACTGTGTGTCAGGGCTGCCAGTCTCTCTGCCTAAACATGCCAAGAACTGTGTCAAAATGGGTCTGGACATGTGTGAAGCCATCAAGTGAGTTTGTGCCGACCTTCGTTCTCAACTCCGATTGCAACAAATAGCATCTCTCAATGTAACTCTTCAAAGAGATGTGACAAACACGTTATGTTTGAGATGAATTATGTAAATAGATAAAATGTGTGAAAAGCTATTTGGGGAGCCTCTCAGTGAATAGTTTGGTGTATCTGTAATGCTTGACTGCAGGGTGAGTCATTCTTAGTCACGTCTGTAGTTTAGGGAAACACTTTGTGTTACTTAAAGAATCTTGTATGATATTGCAGAGAATTGCATGTGTTGACAATGACATGTCATTTTAAAGAATGTATTACAGCAGTAGGAAGGTCTGAGCGAGTGTTGAGCATGCTCTAGTGGATGATGTTTTGGTGTTGAGAACAGGACTTGGACCATCTGCCAAGGACAGAAGCCACTTTCCTTTACTGTACTGTTAGAATTGAAAGGACCCTTACCTCAGTAACATCGTTCTTTTGTTTTGTTGACATTTCACATAGACACATATGGAAAGGACTGTATTGTAATGTCATGTTAATGTCCCTCGAAGGACTGCATTCTGCATATGGAAACAACCTTCAACAACAATGAACTTGAGTCTTGCTGTGAAACTCCTCCAGACAGGTACGCGACGCCACAGGAGTGGATATCAACATGAGAGTGGGCGTGCACTCGGGCAACGTGCTCTGCGGTGTGATTGGCCTTCGCAAGTGGCAGTTTGACGTGTGGTCGCATGATGTCACGCTGGCCAATCACATGGAGTCAGGAGGCCTCCCAGGGTAAGTGGTACCCCTTATACTCATCTGAATATCATATTTGTCATGTTTCCTTGCACGAGTTTGAGGTTGAGGTTCGTGCAAACATACTGTTACTGTGGAACATCAAAACTACACACGATATTACTGACAGTAAAACCTGTATCATAATTAGTTTCACATCCAGCATGAGAAATCTATTGCCAGCCATCAACATCGGCTAGTTAGATTAATTGAGATATGGCAACATTTATTAATGTTAATCATCAACCAATCACTGACATGCCAAAGGCTTTCAATCACATTGATGAAAGTAAAATTGTCATTGGAATTAATGATATGCATTTGCCCGCATCAAGTTATAGTCTTGTGCAGCTTTGCCGCTTTGTTCTTTGTCGTAAATCAACAAATTAACTGAATAATTCCAAATGCCATAAAGTAAAAGAAATAAATATCCTACAAACGCCATGCAAAAAATGTCATTGTTTGTCCTGCTTTCCAATACTATTAGACGTGTCCACATCACAGAGGCGACACTGAAGCATCTGAACAAGGCTTATGAAGTGGAGGAGGGAAACGGCTACCTCAGGGACCCCTACCTGAAAGAGCTCAATGTCCAAACCTACCTGGTCATTGATCCACGGGTGAGTTCTCTGCCCATTGTACTTGAAAGTGCACATGGTGAAGAGTGAGTGAGAAATATGGAGTATTTGAAAACACCTTTCTTACATATAATTGCCGGTATGATGCTGAACCATTTTAAAGGAATATAAAAACTTCAATCATATAAAATATTTTAAAACCTTTTGTGTGTGCATCTTAAGTCTAAGGACCCATCACTGAACAGCCGTAGTGCACCTAAACCTCGGGTGAATGATGGTCTGAAGATGCGGGCATCTGTGCGAATGACCCGTTACTTGGAATCTTGGGGAGCCGTCAAACCCTTTGCCCACCTTCAGAGCCGAGAGGGCTTCACCCCAGACACCATTGTCAATGGCAAATCACGCTGCAAGGTAAGCAGGTTTGTTGTTGTGAGTTGTTATTAAGGCAAGGCTACTCCTATGCTGGAGCCCACGTTAAAGCAGAGCGTATGGATACAAGGCATGGCCTGGCTGTGCTAATTACAGACATTACTATCATAGAAGGGCTTCTTTTTGCTGTGTACTGATTAAAACTCTTCTGATGAATAACTGCATAGCATAGATATCTCTAAGACAAGTAGAATACACTCAGTGACTTCAGGTAATAATTCTCTTCAGTGTTTCTCAAATTCCTACAGCTCTCCCATCGTCATGCATTCTCATTAGGTGAATGTTGTCCCTGTCTTTTCCAGGACATCCCTCTACGATCAGCACCCAGCTCCAAGATCAGTGAGAGGTGAGAGCAACTCTGAGCTGCTACAGCTGCTACAAAATTCACATGTTAAGTCCCCATTTGGTGACTATTATTATTTTAAGATACATTGAACTGTAACAGAATGTGCTCACACACATTCACCCTGGAAATCAGCCCATCTGACTACTCTGTTGCTCAATAGCATACCAGTGGCCTGCAACAGAGAGAGAGAGTGTTTCCCATCAACTTTCCGTGCCAGGACTTTCCCATCTGTTCATAGAATCTCAGTTGGTCATCACTTCTTCACATTTCATTGATAAACTTCCATCAATACAGTGTATCAAAGCATTTAGAAGGACACGTTATCATTACATTATTGCCAGTGTTCAGAGATCATCATAATGTATAAGATGAATTCTTTTCTTGGGACCTTTTGGGACATTTTGGTGGAATGATGTCCCTGCGTGTTCCTAAAACAGAGGAAGTGTTCTTAGAGGAGTTAGTCTCAACCTGCAAATGAAACATTCGCCAGCAAAATGACATCACTGAGGGTCTGCTTGGTACAGCTGTGCTGCATTGGCAGTCATTTCCTGCAGAGTGGTGGGAGTGCTGCGCTCTATGACGAGCCCTTCCATTAGCCTCAAATAATGCATAGACAAATTGATTATGGTTGTAGCTCATGATGGTTAATTCTCCTTTCCTGTCTGGCACTGGCAGTAAGCGTAAGGACAAATATTTGAAGTGTAGCTGCTGATTCGTGGGCAGGACTCACCTACACAAACAGTGTGGGCTGGAGTAATGTGATTAGAAGAGATAAGTGTGTGCCTAAAAGCACGAGCATTCCACCCTGTGAGAGTGGAGGTTTGTTGCCTCGGAAATTGTTCATTTCATTCATGTATGCACAGTCCACTGTGGCCGAGGCAGCAGCTGTTGAACATGTCTGAGGCTGAAGTGAAATGAGGCTCACCCTCTCAAGCTTGATGATGTTACATAGCAGAGTATATTTTTTCTGTGGTTGAAAGTAGCAGTTGTGACTGTGCTACTCCTGTTCACAAGTGTCGAAATGCCATTAACAGCTTTAGCTGGATATTCACCTTTGTTTCATTAGTGGCCCTGTGTTTGTTTTTTTTTTGGCTCCGCACTGCTCTGTTATGATGAATTTGTGTTTGTGTCTTATGGTGGGCCCTCACAGCTTTGATGAGTCTCTAGAAGAACCATTCTCCTTGCCCACCCCTCCATTCAGCAGCTATAAGTGAGTGCGGCCTTCATGGCCCGCAAGGTCCTCATTCCCTCAGTGCAGTAGTTCTCAGCCTTTTGGCTTGTGACCCCTAAAAACAAAGATGAGTGGATGCTTGCTCACAGCCACATGTTTGAAGTGTAAATGAGTGTTCACATACTGTAAGTAATGCTTTAGAGTTTCCACCATTTTTTAAAAATGCAGATTATTTCCCAGAAATCATTATGCTTCATGCAGTTTTCTAAAAGGAATTATTTAAATATTGTTGAATTGATTCATTTTGTGGGAGTAGAGTTAAAGGCTAAAATGACTCATTTATCACAAGACATTACAAAAGAGCTAATGCATTACATATAAAACATTACCCACTCTAAAGTTCTAATATAACAGATATAATTTACACTAAACATTTTAATCATTCTGTGAGCCCCACACTCCAAAAAATGTCTCCGTGGTGTCCTGACCCACAGGGTGAGAACTATTGCCTCAGTAGAGAGCCTTGCTGTCCCAACACTAACCTGAGCAGTGGTGTAATACTGTTTCTCCTCTCACCGTTTCTCATTCCTACCTGTTTGTAACAGGGCAGCTAAGATCTCAAAAGCCAGCAGAAACTAACAAAGGTTACTTTGTTAGTGGACTGACATGCTCCTATTAACACTGATCACTCACTGGGGCTTAAGTGTATCTGGGTCTGTGCATCTGTGTGAGTGTTTCCTTCCTGTTAGAGTAGGGGGTTTCCAAGCAGAAGCACGGCAGAAACAATCATGCGGAGTCCCACAGAGATCATTTAACACCCAGCATTCTGTATCCAGATCACTCCCTCTACGTAACTCTCTCGCAGGCACAAACCATGTTTCTCTTTTCTCACTAATGCTCAGAATGGCATTAACCCTGTTGCCTCCAAGCACAGTTAAACTGGACCTGCATGACCTGATTTGGTTTTCCAGCATCTGTTCTAGTCTGCTTGTGTGTTTCAGCGCCCGTCCGTCTGCCTCTTCCTAATTGTCTCTGTGCTTTCCGGTGCAGGAACAAATCCCAGAAGAGCAAGTTTGATGAGGAGCTACACAATGAGATGACTACTACCATAGATGAGCTCAGCAGCAAGTAGGTCTATTTTTACAACAAGTCAAATCGCATTTTATCCATGTAGTTCATTTATTTCATATTTCTGAAAAATATGACTGAAGGTTATACCTCTGCTGCAGTGTCCTGTATGGGTTGAAATTTTCAATATTCACCAATGATAGAGCACCTGCTGTGACATCACTGATGTTTTGCAGAATACTTAACATTTAGCCATGCCAATGTGGCAAATTTCTCATATCCAGATATTGTGTGTAACTTTTTAGTCATGCTAACAGTATAGCTCTGGGGATGGCAGAGTTGGTTTGTTGGCTGTTTAGTAGGCTGCTCCACCCCTTTGGTCCAGACTGAAATATGTCAATCCTGCTGACATTGGTGGTCTCTTACTTGTCCTTCAGTGTCACCATGAGGTTCACATTTGTGGTTTTGTTTGAAATGTCTCAACAACTATTGAATGAAATTTGGTACCAACATCCTTGTACGCCGCATGGTTTGTGTTTATTGCTAATTAGCAAATGTTAACACTAAATTAACATGGTGAACATGGTCTGTTTGTCTGTTTGCCATGTGAGGATGTCTCATGCTCAAAGCACTGCTGCTCCTAAATAGAGCTGCATGCAGCCGCCAGCATAGCTATAGACTCTTGGTCTTGGTACCATATCTTTACAAATATTTGATTTAGTATTGTAGCATATTGATATCAAGATAGTACTGTCAAAAATCATAATCACCTTTATTTTAAGTTACCTTTGACCAATTTTTTTCTTTGTAAAAAGTTTTACTTTTTTTTTAGCAAGGTGACATTTGTGATGTCACTGATGATAGAAAATATGTGACTTAACTTACAAAAAGCAGTCACAATACGGATCATTAGCTTTTGACACAAGTGTAAAAGTCAGGCCAATTATCCATTCTATCTTGATTTTTCTGTCCTCTGACCCTCCTTCCCTGTTTTTTCCTTCCCTCCTTCCTCCATTCTTTCCTCCTTCCCTCCCTCCCTTCCTTCCTTCCTTCCTCTCTTGCAGGCAGTGGTCTAAGTCTGAAGAAAGTGGCAGTTTAGCTCTGTGGTTTCCAAAGAAAGATTTGGAAAAACAGGTTAGTTGGACAAAAAGCTGCAAATACATTATTTAAAGCATTTATAATCCCACATTGTCATACATGTCCATTCAAGCTTTTTGGGGCTGAACAAGAGATTCAGGTTTGGGTGTTCTGTTTTTCCTCTTCCAAGTACCGATCCCTGGATTTGCCGATGTTCAGACACTATGTTGGCTGTGCCACCTTCATCTTCCTCTGCATTTTTTTGGTTCAGATGTTTGTCACAAAGGAGTGAGTATGACCAGATTTCCCTTTTTAATTTACCATTAAAGTTGGAAACAAGGGAAGAATGAACAAATGATGAAGATAATTGAACTTTCAGGAAAAGAGCAGACAGGAGGCTGATTTTTGACATGGTTTGACTCTGGTTTTTATCTCTCTCAGTCGACAGATGTTGGGGATGTCATTTGGAGTATTGGTCTGTGTGCTGCTGCTGATCCTGGCCATCTGTTTTGCCGGTCACTTTCAGGTCAGTGTGTTAAAGTTACAATTTCAAAGATTTTCATTAAAGTAAATGTCTGTTAAGCCACAGTTGCCAAATGAGGTAAAACAATGGAGTCAGTGATGAAGGTATTGCAATATTTATATATTTGCAGTATTATGAACCGGTGCCTGTTGACATTCCCAGAAAAAATGTTGTATTAAGCTACTGCTAATGCAAACCAAACATTTCCTTCTGCTGCACTTTTACATGAAAAGCATTTAACTGGTGAAATATGAGTTGACTTTTAGAATGAGTTAGTCATAGGAAATGTGTTTGTCATTGAGCTTTACACTTACCTCTATTGTTAATTGGATTGGATCAGTTTGAGATCTTGCCAGGGAGTAATGGAACAAGAGAGAGAGCCACAGTGAGCTGCTAGATGAAGAGCTGCAGGCGACAGGCAGCACACCTCCAACTGCTCAGCAATGTAACCAATTCCTGCAGTTTCACTGTGCCTGGCTGTTCACAGACTTATGCCATGTGCAGCATAAAATGAGATCACCGTTGCTCACAGAAAGATGGAAAAGGGGCAATTATTGTCTGACTTATTAAAATGATTAAAACTGATTAAAATGATAAGTTTATTTTGCTGTTACCAAGATTCTGGGACCTGTAGTTTACAGTTGCACTTCATGTTGCCAACAGTAACCACAGGTGTCACTAAATCAACCAGGACTGAAATCTTACACATTAAAAACTTAACTCAAGTCTTAAAATTAACATTTACCATTAGATATTCAGATGACTGAGGTTCAAGTTTTGGTCTTCTTAGGCAATTTGTGCCAGTTAGCATTTAGAATTGTAGACATTGGCAGAGCAAACCAACCATACCTCTTACAACAACCTCTCATCCCTCACTGGATGCAGCTCAGTGTGAAAGAGCTGTCGTTTGTCCAGCAACACATACTAATGTTCCAAACTGTATAATGTTGGCCTAGTCCTGACCCACATTGTGTGTGTATGACTCACATGTGTGTTTGCTATTCAGTTTTTCAGTTAATTTCATTTCTTTGTGTTTGTAAAGTGAAAACGAAATGTGAAATTTGTTAGAGATTTTTATATTTTTGTTGTATGAAGGCCACACAAGACAAATTCAGCAGAATGCAGCAGGCTTTCAGGAAAAATGCAGTCTTACTCACCATCTGTCAGAAGCCTTCTGTAAGCTTAGTCTCCAGTATTTGGGCTGTATTTTCAACCAAACATTGCACAGATGAGAATTTTTAAATTAAGAACAAACTTGTAGAGAGGTTGTGTGCTAATAAACTTGTGGTGAGATTGTGGCAATGTTTTCCAAGGTCAAGGAATGAAGTTTGAATCTCAAAATAAACACATTCTGGGTCAGGTGGTGTGTGAGGTAAACAACGGTTTCTGGTAATCCGCAGTATTCATCAGAAGAAAGTTCTTGTATTTGACCAAGTGTTTTTCATGTTCATGCAAACATGAAATTATTGTTTTAGTGCTCCATAATGCATTCTTCACTTAACAACTGTAAGAGCTTCGTAGGTCAAAAATGTAACACAAATGTGGTGAGCATTTGGCTAAATAAAGGCAAGGGCAAGGGTCACTGTGGCACAGTCAGCCAGTGTCAGTCTGGAGACATGTCATGGAGGCTTTCCCTTGCATTCTTGCTGTAGCTTTCTATATCTGACCTACTGACTCGGTGGGTGACACCTGACATTCGGTCCTTGACGGACAGTGGTTTCTCCTCTCAGACAGATTCCCTCACTGGAAATAGCTGGCGATGATTCGCTCACACATGATGTCTGAAGATGAATGCCTCTGCTTGTCATACCTGTTTGTGGCTTTCCTCATGTTTTTTCCTCACTTGTCTTTATTCCCTGCAGCGCCTGTTTCCAGAGAAGCTGTCGAGGTGCCAGTGGCTGCCAGCTGTGTCGGAGGCGGTGGTTAAGCGGCCGTGTGTGCGCCTCCCTCTGGCCGCCATCACTACAACGGTCATCATTGTCTTGGCAGTGTTCAACCTGGTGAGACAACACTCACATGCTGAGTGTCAAGAGAGGGGTCATTATTTATACACTCTGCTATTTCTAGCCATGCCACACTTCAGAGCTGCCATGCCGAGCTTGAAAGCATGCTGTCCAGCGGTTGCTTGTCAGTCAAATCTTTTTTATCCCCCTGCAGTGCTTCATTCAGACACATGACCCAATATGTCCCCGTGATATTTCTGACCTGCATCCAGCAAATTTTTCCCATGAGCAAGAATCAGGGGGAGATCTCTTCTACCTGCCTGTGAGTGATGGATTTGTTACCCATAGACAATAATCACATGGTAAAATGTAATGTTTTTTTCCTATCAGACTGGATCAAAGAGATATAGTCCTGACAGGTGTTAAATGGAGTAACAGAGAGGGCATTGTAATGTAGGGATTTGTGTATCAACATGACTTGGGTGTCTGGGCTTTTCAAAAATGTTAAAGGGGTTAGTGTCCCCCCCCTTCGTATGGGGGGGGACACCTTGTGTTTGATATGTTATATGTTTGACATATGTTTATTCATATAAAATACGAATGTATATTTTGACCAAATTACAACAGTGAGATATTACAATTGTCGATTATTAATTTTCTGTTCATACACTATTAACAGATACTTCACAGGAGTGATAGTTATCGACAGATACATTAATAAAGACCTAAAAATCCTTATCCCTGCTTACAACTACAAGATAATGTATTATAAGACATTTTAGAAATTGTTTGCGTACTGCTAATAAATGCTAAATAGGGATTGGCACTAGATTGGTTGCTAGCTGTTATTTGAACATGGTCTAATACCATCCCTCGCCTTTCTCCCCCTCAGTACTCTGTGTACTGCTGTATCCTATCGCTCATTGCATGTGGAGTCTTCCTCCGTGTAAGCTTTGAGCTCAAAGTGCTCTTCCTCACCCTGGCCTCGGCAGCATACTACATCATCATCCTCAGCACCAAGAGTATACTCTTCATGACCTATGGAAACGTCCTCTATTCTCACTTCTCTAACAGCTGGAACTGCAGCAGGTGGGCCTGAATGTGGAAAGTGTATCAGAGCAAGCACCACTTATGACCATACCATCCATCAGTGCTGAAGAAGACATTACATTTATAAATTTCATGCTTGTACAGAATTATCATAAATGAACCTAAAGTGAAGTCCAGCCATGAATGTTCTGCTGTGTTTACAGAGAAGATGCATCCATCCTGAGATCCATAGGACTGGTTAAACACCCCCAGGTGATGAGCTGCATATATATCACCCTGTTCCTGGTCACTATGCTCATCATCTCACAACAGGTAATCTTCATCAGTCTGTCCCTTTCAGTTTTCTCCCCATTTTTATCCCTCACACCCCACACATGTTCATGTTATAATCATTTCTTTTGGTCAAGATGTAGCTGTGTATCTTTAACATATTTGTCTGTCCCTGCCATCCAGCAATTATAAAATGAAGTTTGAATGATTAAATCAACGTGGCAGCAATAAGTCATGTTTTCCTTCACCTCACTGTGTTTGTGCCTGCTAGAACGAGTCCTGCTTCCGCCAGGACTTCCTGCTAAAGTATAAGAACCGCACAGAGCAGGACGAGATCGAGACCAGGGAGAACCTGAACCGGCTGCTGCTGGAGAATGTGCTTCCAGCCCATGTGGCAGCGCTGTTTGTAGGGGAGAATAAAAAGAACGAGGTGAGGCTTCACACGGTCAGTTTCTTTACTGAGAAGGATGCCCTGATGGGAAATTGGTAAACCACAATTCATCCTGTATCATGATCAGGGGCTCACTGTATTCAGCATTCCCCAGTGGAAAGGAAAATTCTCAAAATGTACCCGCATTAGAGAGACAGGGCCTTATGTTACCAATAGAAGGGGCCTAAGAGTCCCAGTCTCCTCCTGGGTCAACCAGTAACTTTATACTGTTGGGTTTTTTCCTGGCAGGACCTCTACTACAAGTCCTATGACTGTGTGTGTGTGATGTTCGCCTCGGTGCCGGATTTCAAAGAATTTTACACCGAGTGTGATATCAACAAGGAGGGCCTGGAATGCCTGAGGCTCCTGAACGAGATCATCGCTGACTTTGATGAGGTCAGTAAGGCAAAGAGGGACGAGAAAAACCTGTGTTTCACCCTCATCCCTAAATCTGTTTCCCAAGCACTTCTCCATGATTCATGACAGGTGTGTCTTTAAAGCCCCAATCTGTCATCGGCAGCTCTGTTTATTCACTCATTCCAGTTCCAAATGTTACCCTGGTCATTGGGCTGAACAGTACAGTAGCATTAACTAAACTCATGCTTAAGAATCAGGAACAAATACTGTAATTGATCACACTCTTTGTCTTTCTCTAACCTGACAGCTGCTGTCCAAGCCGAAGTTCAGCGGTGTGGAGAAGATCAAGACAATTGGCAGCACTTACATGGCTGCTGCGGGGCTTAGTGGGACGCCTGGTCAGGAGAACAATCAGGTGGATGAGCTGCTGCTTTAGACCGGGATCACGTCGGCTTTGTTGGCCGTTTCTTAGCAAGCCATCGACACATGTTTTGACTTGTCGTAAAAACAAAGCTTGAAGCAGTCATAATGAGGTTGTTGAATGGTCTGTTCTTCCAGGACATAGAGAGGCAGCAGGCCCAGATTGGGATTGTGGTGGAGTTTGCCATCGCTCTTATTGGCAAGTTGGATGGCATCAACAGACATTCCTTCAATAGCTTCAGGCTGCGTGTGGGTGAGTGTGCTCAGCTGCCTGGCGGCTTCAGCATAAACCTTTCATTGACTGAATGCTGCACAGCACTTCGTCCAGCCCTGTTAGGGCCGACACAATAACCCAACAGATCTCCTTGGTTACACGGTACATGAGAGCAGTGGCCTTCGCTGACTCAGTTATTGTGTTGTCATGTTGTACTCAGGAATGTAGTAGAAGATAAGCCTGCCTTACCAGAGTGAACCCATTTTTACAAGCGAATGCACTGTAACCTGTGACAGACATGTGGAGCATCTGCTTTGTGGTCCCCTGTATATAAATGTCATACTCAAACCATGAGAAAGAGATAAGACCTGTCTAGTGTCTGAGAAACCTTAACCTGTGTCTGTTGTGTCTGCAGCCCTGACACAGTTATTCCCACACAGGCTGACTCGTGGATAAAAGTTTTGATTCAAACATTTACATTTCAAGGAAGATAAAAACATAAACACTGAAACTATGCTCTGAGTGGTATAAACCTTCTTTAACAGAATGCTGTCCTTATCAGTGTCTGAGTCTAAACACCTTGTAACTTTGAGACAAAGTCGACTAACTTCCACTTTACGTGTTTATGAAAAGCAGTTTGGCACAGACTTTTTCTTTGATTGGCGACATCATACCTTTGTGATTCCTCTGCTGCCGGTTTCACAAAGCTTTTAACAATTCAGCATGTGACATCTTGGCCTCTCCAGGTGTGAAATCATTTCTCTGCAATCAAATTCAAGGTGAAATTGCACCTTTTAAACAGAATAAAGCTAAAATGTTCTTCTCCACTCCTTCTCTAAGTAGTATTACTGCCTGAAAGCCAGTCGGTGTAACGTGCTGAACAGCGGCCACTGTGGCCACAAATGACAATTACAGGATGATGGAAAAGGGTAAATCATTGTGTAACAGTAGGACAAATAGAGAAGAGTCATAAAGTCAGAGAAGTGACTCAGTAATGCCAGTTACACAGCAGTATCTATCTAAACATTAGTAACCATAAGCTTTTGGTCATACCAGGCAGAGAAAGGCTGTCGCTGCATAACCACTGAATCTACTGAGCTGAGAGGTTTCAGTTGTTAGGACTTTTCTTTTGTAAGAGGAACATTGTTCTTCCCTCTATCGCTCCTGTGATCCCCTCCTGCTGTAAAATGTTAAGTGGTTTCAGAAGGTTTCCAAATGTATTGTAAATGCAAATGTTCTCAGGGACTTAATTACTTTGATTTTTCTAATGTGAGTTAAGCACTTTATGCAATGAGCTGTCAAACGTGTGAATAGAAATGCAGTGGGTTTTTCTCTGTACCTGCTGTCTGGGCTCTCAGGGAAACATTTGATGTAGTGTTTGCATAGTGTCTGATATCTCCTTCAGAACAGCTACAGCATTGTCCAAAGATTTTTCAACCCTGTGTTAGACTGACTTGAATACTTGTGGGCCACTCAGGATATTTGCTTTGCTGATTAATGTCCTTGACAAAAAATGACAGCAATCTAACGGCATTGAGCCAGTGTGCAATCAGAGGTCTGCCGATGGATGACTCATTTTTCTACCTGAATCTTAATTCATCCTGCAAATTCTGAAGATTGTGCAAATGAATCAGAAAACACAGAGTTAACCTTGTTGTTTTTCCACAGGCATCAATCACGGCCCAGTGATAGCTGGAGTAATTGGGGCGAGGAAACCTCAATATGACATCTGGGGCAACACGGTGAACGTAGCCAGCAGGATGGAGAGCACCGGAGAGCTTGGAAAGATCCAGGTACATTCAGCATTTCACCTGGTGTTCTTAAAGGTGAAACGGTGACATTAGATCTCAATACGATCATGGCTGGATTTGAAAAGATCCCATTTCCATTCTGAGCCAGTCATACATTTGCTTTCTGCCGCAATTGCACTTTTTTGCTGTTTGTATCACACTTATGTGGATTTGAAGCAATTTGTGATTTAACTTGGAGGAACTACTTGAATTAGTTTGCCTCTGCTGATGGCACAGCCCTACTGTAGCTACTAATAACTCTGTCATAACAAAGTAATGAATAAATGAATACATGAGTTCAGTAAGAGAAGGCAGATGTTACTTTTGCTGCAGGGGCATTCTGGCGGTGCATTTTGGGACTCCAGAAGTGGTTTTACATCAGGCTATTTGGCAATAAAATACAAAAACATTCTACATTTGCTGTTCAAACTGGACTTTTGGTCGTTTTCTTAGCAGCAGTTGTGTGTAATGCGTTCTGTGTCTCCTTCCAGGTCACAGAGGAAACATCCGATGTGCTGCAGAAGCTGGGCTACTCGTGCGAGTGTCGAGGATTCATCAATGTGAAGGGGAAAGGGGAGCTGAAAACCTTCTTTGTGTGTACTGACATGAGCAAGCAGCAGGGTATGGGGCTGAGCTGAGGCCAGGCTGCCACAGCCAGCAGAGCTGGAGACAGACTCATGTACACAAGTCAAGAGTTTATAGACTCCTGTGCCCCACAAGTGTTGAGACAGAGCTGACTGTACAGCTGTGTTCCTGTGATGTTGCTGCATATTAAGGATGTAGAGGAAGTGCTGCCTCGCCGTGTGGTAGATGTCAAAATAAATCAACTCTACTCTGGAGCCTGTTGGACAGATCAGAATGGTGTAGAGATGATCAGTTTGTACAATCGCCATCTTTTTCTATTCATGAACACATTTACGTCCAGTGATCGTTCACTTTTGTACTTTTTTTTGTCTTTATCTTAGATGTTGTTTGTGATAGAAAGAATTGTGCATTGTACTAATGCCAAATATAGTTCTGTGATTTTTGAAGACCTCTCCGGTCCTTTAAAAACAAAACAGTGGATTCTGTTTGGATCCTAATTGGAAACCCACCTGGTTTTCCTGTGTGAGAGGGAGTGGGCACGCTGCTTGGTTACTGTGTAATGAGCATGACATCTGTGAGCTGTTTCGGTATCAGAAACAGACTGTACAGAAGACAGGACATCTCTTTTTGTGCTCCTTTCTTCGAGACACACTCACAAGATGAAAAGTAGTAAGTTTCGCTCTCTGGCCGTGCTGCAAATCCTAGTTACTGAATCCTCAACACCTTTGACTGCACCAGAGGTTGAGGTCCAGGTGATGTGAACATCGTCTAGGCTCCAGCTGTGTTGTTTGGCCAGAGTAACAACAGTTTAATAGTACATATATAACAACATATTTGCTACGTTTCATGAGGAAATGGACAAATCTATGTGCTGTATGTATGTAATCTGTTAAAGTGTTGCCGCTTGTCCCCATATATGCTGCAATGAGGGAAACCTGTGATGCTCTCCTCGGTGTCTCAGCTTCTGTGTGATCTAAGAACCTCCCTGCTGTGAATGTTTTTCTGGCTTCAGCTCAGACGATCACCTGAACTGATCTGGAAAGCTCGCTGTGTCTTTGAAAACTTGATTTGTCTCGTGGCCTTACCTTTTGAGACCATCATCTTGTCTGTAATTGTGGTTACATAATAAGAATAAGAATAATAATGTATTGGCCTTTATGTGAACAAATGTGACTTTGAATTTTGTACAGTTACAGAATGTAATAAATGTTTTCCTAAGTCTGCCATACAGTTGTTCATAAGTGCCAGGGTGTATATAAAAAAGAGATTTATTAATTGGAATTCATACAAATGTCACACAAAAAGCACCTTTTACACAAAACTTAAGTTATTCAACTGTAAGAGTGGGTGGACTTTAGTTACACAGTGAATGTATCCTGATAACTGGACGAGGTTTCCATTGGCTCAGCCATCTGCTGCACTGAAAACATTGAAAAGTATGTTAGATAACCTAAAATGTTGCCAAAACTCTGTGTTTGTAAGTTGAAATTCACACTTTACATCCCAAATATGTATTAAGATATTTACCTGTGGTGAGGTCAATGAAGGGCTCAGGTGGCTCTGGAGGTAGAGCAATGCCCATGGCCCTCCTGATGCCATAGACGCTGCTGACATCACCTGGGGCCACTTGACCTGTCAGCTCAGCTAAGTTCCCCGTCACCTTCTCAGCTGCAGACAGGAAGAGCAAGCAAAGAAACATTCAAGACAAGAAATGACAGAAGACTTTGTATTATTTGCATTGTTTTCTGTACTGATTTAACAAACAAGAGACAAGTGACGGAGCTAGGGGTCTACAGCTGGTGGCGGCAGCTTGAGTGGAGGAACAAAGGGGCCCATGCACTGAGAGACTCTCACCAAGCTCCATCTCCTTCGCAGTCGGGGCCAGCAAGCAAATCATGTTCGGTGGCTGCTTGGCACTCAGACGCTCCTTCTGTGCTTCCTCCAAGTCATGCAGGAGCTTTGTAGTCTCGTCCAATTTCTGCTGGAAGTGCAGGGCCTCTGTGACAGAAAGACGACACGTATGCAGATAATGCTAACTCTGGGTTCCTCCGGTTACCTTGCAGTAACCCCTCCTGTCCTCGCTTACACGTATGAACACAATACAGCCTCTCTTTCTCAACCCTGATGTGGACTCCTTACTGTTAAGATCTGAGAGCACAGAGGGGGAGAGAACAGACTTCAAAGGGCTATTAAAGATCTTAAGAGGATACATAATGGGATGCCGAATGGCTCAATGGCTGTCGAACTGCTTTAGATTTTTTTGTTTTGTTTTAAATGACCTCATTGGCAACTGCATTTAGAGTGTAAGTATGAATGTCTCTGTTCTGTCAGGGCTGACCAGGTTCACAGATCTGTGGCCTGCTCTTTGGGTTGGGCTGATCAGACCTGGGATCTTCCATGAGTGGGCAGTTTTTCAGCTGTGCACAGTTTAATTGTCAAAATGACACACTTGTTACTGTGGAGTTGAAAATGTTTTTCTGTTTTTAATACTTGCTGAGGCATTTTTTAAGGGAACTAAACTTGCTGTTAACCTGCAGATTCCCTGATATTTTCTGTTTAACTGATACACTAATCTGTAATGAAATTTAGTCAAGACATTTTACCCCCAGAGAGCTCCTCAGTCATCCCCAGACCTGCAGCAGAGAACAGGAGGTCGAGCCTGTTGCAGCTGGACGCTTCGGGTTCAGCTACCTACAAGAGACGAGGAGGGAAGCAACACATTTAGTCAGATTAGAAAACTACATTCCACAGCAGACAGCTAATGCATCCAGGGAACATCCAGGCCTTTTGAAGCCTCTTTGGTCACGCTGCTTCTTCGCTCCCATAAAATCAAACCTAATGAAAAGCTGCACACACCCGGGCAGGGGATGAGAGTAAACTGGAGAGCGGCCAAAAACAGCAAACAGGCAGGACAGAGGGTTGCTGTGTGCCTGGTGGAGGGGCCTGTGCTGTGGTTTCCTCCGCTGCTCTGAGGAGCGATTCAGCCATGCAGCCAGCGGGCACTGGACGAAAACACGGGGCCTCTCCAGATTCTCCAGCAGCGAGCCCTGAGCGAGCAGTGCCGCTGCGATGGGAAGGGAAATGTTCTTTCCACGCACGGACAGATCACAGGCAAAGGCAGGCCCCTGCTATGTTGACACAGCTGGTTGACGCAGCAACCTTCTGCGGGGGCCGTCTATAATGACAAAATGCACTGAAGTGTCCACACGAGGTGTAAAGCAAGAAGACATGCTGCACCCAACAGCGGCACGGCAGGATGCCCTCTTCATCACACCCAGCACTGATGAGGGTGAACGGCTCCGCTTTTGAATTATGTAGCACACACTGATATTTCTCATTATGAACTTGATGTCTGTTTCTTGTACTGTACAGTGGGACACACGAGCAGCAGAAGCTGTTGATCACTGAATACAGATTTTTTTCTGGTTATCAGCTCCAGATTTGTACAAACTCTCACCTCCATAACATTCTTATCCTCTGCTGTATTTGTTGCCTCCACCACCTGCTGGACAAGCAAAAACAACATAAAAACACATCCCGTTCAGTCAACTGAGGCTCTGTTATCCTGTGCTGTTTAAGACAGTAGCAATGAAAGTCAACATGGATCAGTTAAGATGTCACAGCAGGCGCTTACTGTCTCCTTCAGGGTTTTTGAATGCTCTCCGTTCGTCAGTGCATCCAGAAGATTGTCTGCCAGTTTGTACACATACTCGTCTGATTTGGCCAGGGACTCTGACAAACTGCCAAACAAACACACACACACACAAACAAACATTTAGCACTATTGTTCTTGAAGTAGCAGCGGGGTGAAAATCAGAATCACTTCCTTGGCCAAAAATAATGAGAAGTGAATCTCGACTCTGCTGAGAGACAGTCAAAGTGAGCTTTTTCATGAAGACACATAAAGGGTTTGGGACACAACAGACAATAACCAGTGCATAAAGGCAAACTAAACACACTCGTACACACGTGTTACGAGGCACATTACGTGACAGCCTCACACAAGATGAATGCTTGCAAGCATTTACTCCATTTTAGAAATGCAGGAAAGATGAAAGCATTCAGGGAGATAAGCACTCGTGTTTAGGACGAATCATAAACAACACACTTCAGCAGAGAAACAAAGCATTTCAACTCTGTGTCTGAATACCAATGTTTACAAGATTAGTTGACTGAATTCCTCACTTTGTTCTCAACACAAATCATCCAGTCAGCTTTAATGTTTAGCCTGAGCACAGACACTCAGGGGCTCACGAGCACAGACCACACAAAGCTTTCAAAGCAGTCAGGAACGTTGTTGGTGGAGATACAGCAAACTACAGGTGTCACGAGTGTTGTGTAGCAGAGCAGCAGGAGATAATTATACACAACAGACAGAAAATGAAACCGCAGTGTGAGGATTGATGGCTCGAAGTCAGAATGAGGCCCAGTCCACAGCTGACCTCCTGACTGGATGCCCTCAGTGAAACAGAGAAACATATGGAACGCAGTCAGCCAGGAATGCCTCGTGTGACGTTTTGCGTAAATGCGACAGAGCTGGAGTGTGTTTGTGCTGCACATACCTGTCTGAGCCCTGCAGACTGGACTCCTCGCCATAAGAGGAGTAGATAAGGTCAGAATCCTCCTTGCTGATGTTGGCGAAGCTGGAGTCATAGGTGGGTGCGTAGGAGGTGAACGGGCCGTAGCTGATGTAGGACACTGTGGAGAGTTATTCGCTTGTTATCGCTCATGAAAGCTGCTATTAGCAATGTGCAGAAACAGAAGGCTGGAGCAGGACAGTACCTTGAGTGATCCTGTTCCTCTTGTCCTCCCTGAAGCCCTGCAGGGTGTTCACACCGCTCTGCAGCCGATTGGACATCATGCCCAGTTTCACAGGACAGTAACCAGCATCTGCAGCAGGACACACTCACTTTAGTTCTCTGTTCATTTCATTTACTTCATTCAAGATCTGCAACTAACTTTTATTTTCATTACGGATCAGTCTGTCAATTCTTTTCTCCATAACAATCTAAAAACTAGTGAAAAGTTCAAGGTCATCGTTGTTTTTGTCCAGAGATCCAGAGAAATCAGCGAAGGCTGAGCAAACACTCACATTTCCAACGCTGGAATGAGCGAATCTTTTACTGACTTCACATTAAGATTCGATTATCTTAACAGTTCCTTTTCATTTTCTGTTGATCAACTAAATGACTTAGCATCTCAGCTCTATTAAGGCTCCAGATGGACTCACCTCCCACTGATGGATCTGCTGGGTTGAGGATGGCCAGAGTGGTGGAGCCGTCAGACTTCCGCCTCCCAAACTCCAACTACGCAACAAACAAACGATAAACACCCATAAAAAGAAACCCTTTCAGGATGAGAAATGATGGTGTTGTGGTTTAACATTTGGGTTGGATGCAGAAGATTAGACAAACGTCTAAACCGCCCCTAAAACTAAATACTTTTCATGACATCATTGTGAAAAAGCAGTCAGTCGTGATAAATAATGGTGGACAAAAAAGGCCCTGAGTTTGACCTGCTTGCTCACATCACACTGCAGCACTCTGTTGGACAGCTTTCCTCCAGACTCCTCGATAACCTTGCGGATTTCCTCAAGCTCTTTCTCTGCCTTTGCCGCTTCGTCCTTGGAGTCCTTGTCCTGTCTGCAAATGAAACACAATTGTAAGACTGCAGATCAGACACTCTGACATAAAGGTTTTTCCTTTGTAGCAAGAATAAAAAGCATGCATGCCGCAGCAAAACACTGCAGGGAGAGGAGCGAGCCCTTTTGTTCAGTAAATGTCTACATTCTACTTTGATTCCTCAGATAATCTACCTGGAAGCGTTTTGCTGATGCCAGGAAACGCCATCTAGATTCTATACACAGTGTCTTCTGTTGTAATAATGAAGGTAAAAGTAGTTGAATGAAGCACAGCACAGTCAAGGTTTCTCGGCTGTTCCTCTGCAGTGAGTCATGACGGACACGTGACTTTAATAGTCTGGTTCTGTTACGTCACTTGGCTTCGGCGCTGATTTAAAAGATGTACAGCCACGAGAGAAAACAAGACCCAGCATGCTGCGAGGCATTCCTCGCATTCTCAGCCTGCAGCCTCTCAGTGGAAAACTGACTCACTTTGGTGTCAGAGGGGAACAAACCCACAGAAACCAACCGCGTGCTCTGAAAAAGTGGGGAACTGTTTCCAAAGCGCTGCATTTTTTGCTGCTGGCGGGCCAAGATGTGGCTGCTCAAGATCAGCTTTTGGCCATTTCTTGATTGGTTCACTCATGTCACCTTACTTGAACTAACTTTAGAATAATGTAAAATATGACACTTCAAGAGATTCAAGTCGTAAACCCGTTGTCGTGGTTATTATTCCACCTCCTCTCACTGAAATCTGGGCACTCCTGGCTCGAGAGCTGCGACGCTGCAGTGTTGCAGGGCTGTGACTTGAGGAAACATAAGAAACATTAAAGGACCTGGGGGTGCTGGGTCCCTGGGAGCTCTCGCTGGTGTCTGTGGTGCTGGGTCTCTCTTTGTTCTGGTCCAGGCTGGTGCCCCCTTGCTCCTCAGACTTCCCTGGCTGTTTGGCAGAAGGGTCGAGGCCGGACATGAACTCTATACTCTGCTTCAGGCTCTCCAGCCTTTCCTATTGGACAGAAAAATAAAACTGTATCTATTTCTTTCCCTCAGGATCAGGACAGAGAAAACAATGTGGTTGATAAACCTGTTGGTAGTGCTGATGATGCAGCGTGTTCAGTCTGAGAGAGTTTTGAGGCTATCTGCTGCCCCCATCTGTTGCACTACAGCAAAGCACTGTGTCACTAATCATCACTGTATACGGACACAATCAACCTGGCAAGATTTTCTGACAGCTACATTTCATATTTTAAATTCTAAAGAGACAAACTGTCATCACAATAAACTGACAGGCCAGTCCCAGGCAGTCGCTATGGTTCCTTAAAGGAGTCTTCTTCTGAATCCTCTGCTTCATACCTGGCTCAAGATCTTCATTCCAGAGTGTAACAGTTTTCGAGCCGCTTTGTGGTAAATCGTCTCAGGTTTGTTGTAAATCATGGCATTTTCACACATGATCCTGAAGTCTACCTGCAACAACACATCACACAGAAAAAAAACATTGAGGGGTGTATAATCCTGGTCCACATGACAGACTCTAAGGCTTAATTGTACTTTATTTTAAGTCTCTGTGCAAGTGCTCTTATTTTGACATTAATCCAACATGATCAGTGTTGGACTATGACGAAGCTGATGAAGTTTTGTCCAGCTCAAATCTCGACTAAAGTGCTTTAATATTGGGTATCTGCAGATTCTGAGTCTGAGCTGATAATTCTATTCGCCTAAATGTTGAGTAAGTGTATCTGACAAGCAACAGGTGTAGACTACTGTATGTGGCACACTTTACTGATCCAATGCTTTAAGTCCTGGTGCAAAACAACCATGTTGCTCATCTTAAATGATTAATGTGATATGAATGAAAGTTTCACTGGGAGAATAAATGAGTAGATAAAGATAAAATGTCTCATTGTGTTGGACTGGCACTGCAGGGGGAGGTGGACAGACTCCTGAAAAGACAGGATCTGACTTTATTTAAGTCCAAGCCCAATCCATTAAAATATAGCTGAATAGGCCCAGACACTAACCCTTAGGATTGGCTCAGGACATCTCTGTTTATTTGGGATTACCCTGCTGTGTGTGTATACTAGTGTAATACAGACAGATACCTTGAGTTCATCCAATGACTGGTAGCACTCTTTCTTCACTTTGTCCTTCATTGTACTGAAGTCCATTGGCCGTTTAATAATGGAGGAGTAGCCAGGAGCAATGAGGTCTGTCACCGGAAATGAGAAGAATGCACTGGGATCTTTCCTACAGAGAAAACACACACATACAGTATGCAGTAACTTTACTGTAGACAGAGGGAAGAGGAAGGGCTAAGGCTCAGTAATATAATCAAAATCACTGTTGGGAAACTTTCTGCTGATAAATGAACAAGCAGATACACAATTATCTCATTTCAATTAATGATGGATGCTGCACCTCTGAAGCTGCCTGATGAGCTGGTTCAAGGCTTCCTGCAGAGGAGTCTGCTCCTTTTCTGCGAGGAGGAATAAGGAAGCATGAAGGACAGATCCGAGTAAAAGTGCTCAAATACACAGTGTACAGGATGAAATGTGACAGCACCTTCCAGTTTATCCAGCTCTGAGCGGATCGGAGTCCGGCTCTGTTCTCGGTCCTCATCTCCATCTCCATCCGGTCCTTTCTTCTTCTTTGTCATCTAATTATGAAACGAATATTAAGTCTAACATGCGGACTTTCTATCCAAACATCATTATTATCCACAATGAGACGAAGGGGACAGCGACGTTACCTTTTTCTTTCCTTTGTCATCCTCTGGTGACCCCAAGCTCCTCTCTTTATCCTTCTTCTTTTTCTTCTTCTTGTCCTTGGGTTTGTCATATTCCGCCGGCTGTTCGTCGTAAAAAGTGTCCCGACTCGAGCTTCCCGTCGTCACTTCGTTTCCAGACACTTTCAGCACCAGCTTCAGGGGTCTCTCGCCATATTCTGCAGACACCAAGTCAGCAAAACCAAAAAGCATTATCGAGCTAACGGTGGCTGACAGATGTCCGAGCTGAAGGAAATAGCCGCTAACCGTTAGCTTATCAGGCGGGCGCAGTACTGCTGACCTTACAGCCTACGCACTATCTTTTATATAAACCAGCTCCTTTATTCACACCGACTCGTGACATACTGACAGAAACATGCGGGAAACACACTTAACCGGGTAGCTAGTGTAGGAGAGCGATAGCTAGTCGGCTAAATTAGGACTACGGTCGGACCAACAAGCGCGAAATCAATGGTTCCATCTTACGTGTTTAAAAACAAATCAGTAAATAGTTCAACTGGATAAGTTCTTGAACAATCTGCAAATGAATTACCTTCATATCCGTGTTTTTCGGACTTGTGTTTTTTGTGTTTCTTGCCCATTGTTTGTGTTTTAATCTAGCACCGGCAGGTCTCACTCTCTGATCTCTGTGCTGGCGGAAACACAACAGGGGAAACAGCGAAGAGCGCCGCGGGCCTCCAGCGCCACGTGCCGGTGGGGCGGTGATAGAGCGAGGTGATACGGCGCCCTGTATCGCCGGTAGGAGGCGAAGTAAGCTTAGTATTGAATTCAACCCTGGACCAAACGCTGCAAAATTTTCCTCCTTCGGTGAGTACCACTCTGATGTGATGAAATATAGCTGTCAGCCTGCATTATGGATCATTTGGAGAGGAGAGTGCTCCTAAAAACAGGGAACATCAGCACTCACACTGTAACAGTAACACATACCTGCACACATAAACACACCTAAAAAGAGCTTGTCCTCAGCCAGATAGAAGGGTTGTCTAACTTTTCAGTATTAGACTTCAACAAAGTGTCTGGGCCAAGGTGTGTGAAGTAAAAATCCACACATTTCAGAACAATGCACAGCTTCTCATTTTTGCATCATGTTGCACAGTTTTGCTTTATATCATTCCATCACATGAATGGATCATAGATATCTAGTCAGCAGGCTAACATAGAGGTAGCAGGGCTAGGGGAGGGCTTGACAGTATAGCCTAGAATTTATATTACAGCATAATTTGAAGCAAGGACAGTAACAGTATATACTGTATATCACTGTATATTCGTTTTTCTTAAAACTTCTGTTACTGCACTCTTAACTGTATCGCTAGGACTTATTTCACATAGTACAGAAGTAGTGTAAAAACATTGTGCAAAACTGTAAAAATAATCAGAAAAATAAATACAAAACTTTTTCTGAAGTAACTTCAACCTCTGAAAAACATTTCAAGATCAAGCAGCACGAGATGAAAGTAAAAAGTGACTTCATGTACAGTAGAAGAGGAGGTTTCTTTCCCCCAACAAACTGAAGCACACTGAAAGACTCAAAATGCAAACTTCGTTCTAAGGTAATCCTTCCTCGATTATAAGATTGAAGGAACTTGCATGATTACTTTTGCATAATCCAAAATAAGTTCTCTTTGCAGCCTCTCAGTGTGCATATCAGCATCACCATACATAAAGTATGACATGTAGTCCTCAATGTGCAGAATGGCCTACTTCAGAGTAGTGTGTGTGTGTGTGTGTGTGTGTGTGTGTGTGTGTGTGTGTATATATATATATAGAGAGGTAGAATTAGAATGCATTGATGTGTTCATCATCACTTAAATATAGTTGTATCTGTAATAAATGCTCTGCAGTTTTGTCAGTGTCACTGCTTTGACAGTGTCTGCTTCATTAACGGTGGGAATGTACGCTTGGGACTCTTCTATTAGTCCCCATGATTCAGGTCTTCCCTCAAGCCTTCAATCAATTCTCCACTGTGGTCGTCAGTTGAACATGAAGTCTGTAAAGTCCTCATATTCCAGAGCCTGTTTTGTTTGGAGCTGACAGAAAAGATTGCTTGTATTACCCGCCCTTGCAAACACTGTCTTCCTACATAATTTGCATCTCATTGCTTTCTGCTCAGTGTCTGACTTTTTAAACCAGAACCAGGTCGATGTAACGAAAGCTGCACTTGTGCTTTCAGCCAATTCTTAATTTCCAAACAAAGCAGCATGCAGTCTCATGCTTTCCAGTTGAATCCTGTGATGAATCTTTGGACAACTTGTTTTTTTTTTTTTTTTGTTGATCAGGTAAAATGAGAGCTCTACCAGTCAGCGTGGTATTCATACCTTAAGGCAAATTCATGCTGGTGTACTTTCTATACTGACACTCAGTTTTCTCCTCTTAAAGTCTTCATCATTGTAGACGGGCATCCAAGTGTGTTCTGTCAAATGAATGCGCCACCGTGAAAATGGAACGTAAAATAAAAATTTCTCCCTTTTGGTTTCTGATTTTTTTGTCAAAGGTGGACACAAGACAAGTGATTCATAGAGCATATATAGAGATGCTATTGGACTTGACTTGAAGCTTTCGTAAATAAACCAGATTAAGCTCCAAAGGGAGACAGATGACACTCTTATACTTGGGCTCTGTAGGACACTGTGCAGTCTGGAGCTTCCCTGCCTTGCAGAGCTGTTATGCTGTTAAATCGGCACATATTGTACTGGCTGATGAATGACAGATGTTTTATTCACAGAGGAAAGATAGTGTGCATTCTTTGAAGCACATTCCAGGTTTTATGAAGAGGGTAAAGGATGGGGGCAGAAGGTTTGAAAGGAATGAAGACTGACTGAATCCACCATTTCAGCCATTTCTACCTCCAGACGGAGAGGTGAGTCTGACACTCTGTTGATGTTTGAGACTCTTATCCAAGCAAACCCATCTCCAACAAATTATCTCCTGATCTGTGTCAAGAAATACCAGCACCATAGTACACCCTTTACATACCGACGCTGATGCAAAAAAGAGAAAGCTTCAATTACATGGCCAACATTTTATCTATGGAATTCAAGGATCAGAGAAACAGTGCCCTGATAATATGCCTGCAACCTGCAAGAGAGGAAGTGTTTTTTTTCTTCTTTGCTCTTCGTCAACAAAAGCCTTGTATACACCTTTAAGATAGTGACACACAAAGAAAAAGCTGCTGATTTATTTATGTATTATGAAAGTTCTATACATGCTTAAACCTATAGTAACTGACTTAAGGCCCCTTTGTGTTGGTGGGAACAAGCTGTCTTGTCAGTAAACAGCTGCCTGCTCAAACATCCAGTAAATATGAAGCATTGGTATTCATTTGGGGCCATCTTGTGTCCACCTGACGAATGCATGTCTAACGTTCACTCTTCTTTTCGCTCTGTTTTGGTTTCCACCAACTCCTGAGGGAAATGTCTGGCTCTGCCACTATGTTCACCAGCTAGTCACTAACTTTGTTTGTCTGCCGTTTGGTACTCGGCAGGTTGCATACGGTGGGTTTATCAGAGCTTTTTCACTAAAAACAGCTGCAGTTTGTGCGCAAAGGTGAGGGTAAATGCAGAGCTGGGTGATCATTCTCTGTGGGGTCCTCGCTAAGAACATACAGAGGCATTTTATCCACTGCTGACATTAAGGTATTGATAAGTCCTGCTTAAAAGTTGAACTTAGAAAACTTTTGAGGGTGTGGGTATGGTGGTGTGTTTGGTGTGTTTGATACTACCTAGTAAACAGGAAATTGAGTGACTTTAGTTCCCATCAAGAAGCAAATCCCTTAAGGTTAAGTAGACTTTTACACACACATCATAAGCACAAGCAATGTGTAGAGAGCAATTCAGGATAACAGGTGAACAAGCTTAAATCCATTGAGCGCCTTCATTACAAGAAAGCAGTAGTAATGTGCCGCTGTGTCTCGGGCCTGAGGAGGGGAAAGGCAGGATGCATGCCAACCCCGGGCCAGGCCCTGCAGCCCCAGAGAGGCCGTGGGATCCATCTGCTTCATTCCAGCTGTGGAGCTGCACACGCGTTGGAAGTCCATGGATTAAAAGGAGATCAGTTACACCAAACAGGGCTAACAAATGGCAGATGTTGTGAATTTCATTATCCTCTGTCACAACAGAGGGCTAAAGGGACCCAGAGACTGTTTCCACATGAAAGCAGCATCCCAGCAGAACCATGGGAAACCGCTTCCCACTCTGTGGACTGGATGGAGCTGGGATGTTTGGTCTCTCCACATACACACAAACAAAAATACAAACAGGCGTACATAAAGGCTGGCTTTGAGCAGTTTATCTGTCTTGCACATGGTTCGACTGAACTGGCATTTGACATAAAATGTGCTGTTTGGATGTCACTGAGCCAGAGCACGACGGTCATTTTACATTTTTTAATATGCTGGAAGAATTCAGTTTGAGCTGCTCCAAAATAACACGGAGTGATGTTATAAATCAGAGTTTCTCTGACTTCATGCCGGGTTAACCTTTTACATCATTTTTAAATGCCAGTGGCTGTCGCATATCTACACGCTCTATTATCGTCTGTCTGCACTTGCACTTGATAAACTTTATCAGAAATTAACTTTGCCTTGATTTATTTAAACACTCAGTTCATACACAACACAAAAATGTGCTTCCATGTGAATATTTGTTGCATCATTTGTTGAAGTTGAATTGTTGAAGTGGCGTCCACATTTGCATTCTGAAAACTTGGATTTTAAAGTGACTTTGGGTAATTACATCAACATTTAAAGCCTCTGACGAATGCAAATGAATAACCTCACCCCATATTGATAGATATAAGAATATGGCATGAAGTTTGGTCACACAAGTATTTTCCTTTCACTGCAAGTTGTCAGAGTGCTGCTCAGATATGACAGATGAAATGTTTGGGGTCATTACAACTGTCAACGCAGAACGGTTTTGAAGATGTAACCAGCCATCACGAGTAAGTCAGACAGAAACATCAAAGAGGAGAAGCCAATCATTCTGCCTCAGTGTTTTTCTCCCGCCTGCCAGTCTGTCATGGCAACATCTTTGAGCATCAATCACTCATTCCTGTCAAAGTATTGTGTGTATGATGATTCTATTTTTATCAGCAACCAATACACTCTTGTGCATGGCTTTGATGATCAGTTTTTACAGCTCACCACCGTTTCAATGATGTTCCAGTCCTGTGGTCCTCTGACATCCCACCCAGGTCTGTGGATGAAGATCTGGGTTGATTGCATGCTGCAATAACCTGATACTTATACAAGGTCAGAAAACACCCATGATGATAAGTCCAGTGGAGATATAGAGTCAAAACCAGAACATCATGGCTTCACTGCAAGCATCTTGGACCACTGAGCCAACAGGGCACCTTACTGAGGTTATTTGAAGTTAGTGAAAGTGTTTGTCTGAGCATCTGCCTTCTCCAATTGTGAGCCGCAGACATCTCTGATCCATTTACTCTAATGTATATTTCATTGGGCTTGCTTAATGTTTTTGTAGTTTAATGTCACCCTCTGCTTTAAGATGCTTAATGTATTATTCTGTTTTTGAGAACCCCATTACAATGGGAGATTTTTTTAAGGAGGCTGGTCTGATGTGTGACTCTACAGGGGATGCTTGTTGGCAGTTGTCTGTGCGTGCATTTTCACGGAGCACACACATCAAAATGCTTACATGCATCATAAATTTGCAACTGTGTGTTTGTGTGTGTGAGGATGAGCATGTGTGATAGGACATGCATGGGGGTGGGGTGGGTTGCACTGCTGATTTCTGTTGATCTGAGCCTTTATTCTCCCCAAACCTCTGAAGACAGTGGTCCTGGGGTGGGAAAAATACACAGGGGAGACGTGTTAAAAGCCTGCGAGCTCGGTGACGATCCTCCGTTAGATCCTTAGCTGTTTGAAAAGTTCATATAAATTGAAAGACAGCCACTGGGAAATGGTCTTTGGAAACTCAATGAGAATTTATCATCTCAACACAGGGAGAGGCACCGTTTGAGGTGGAAATGCGCTGCCTCTAATCTTGCTCTCCTTCAGAGGTTTATCAGGGACCCCTCCTTCCCCAAAAATGGGTAAAGCTGGGTCCTTCTAAACAAGGTAGGCTATCTCAGCTGTCATCCTTCTTAGCCCGTCGCCCCCTGAAAACAACACAACTCCTGATGAGAACTTCTATTAACATTTTTCTCCATTTTCAGTCTAATTTAGAAAAATACAAAACTGAATTTCTTGCAAGTATCTAAGTGCTTAAATATCTGTCAGTTGAACTAAGTCCCAAGTGGATTGTTTGTGTTGTGTTCTTGTCTGCATGTCCAGCTGACTGTTAAATGCTTTCCCTGAACAGCGATAGACCATATCATCATTATAATCATAGCTTAGCAACTGTAACATAGCCAGACGGGCTTATTAGGCTTTGGATTTGCATGGTTCTGTGAGAGTGATACTCTGTATACAAAGAGTTTGGAGGGCGACGTCTTATGTTAGCCTCACCAAAACCTGAGACGGAAGAGCAAAGCTAGCAAAGCCAAATAGCATTTCAAACTATATTATTTTGTGGCGTAATAGGTAACATTCAAAAAAGTATTTTTATGTAAAAGCTGGTCCTGGATGCTATACTAAGCTCTAGCGATGCTAACGTTGCATTCACCAAACACATTAGTTCCTCATCCTACAAACCTTTTATCTTGTAATGTTAAAAGTGAAACATGCAATAAATAATAAATATAACCTCTGTCTTACTTGTCCAAGAGTGAAGTAACATATTTTTCCTTATTATATTTATCCTGGCTGACACTACCGTGTCAAGAACAAAGCTGTTTCTTTATTTTCATGTCTTCTATGTGCATGTTCGACTGGAGAAGAGACTGACTTTTTGTCTAAGACATGCAGCTTTAGCCTCCGTCTTTTAGCACAACATCAAGTACGTAGCCATCAAGTGCATACGTAAGACCTCTTTACAGGATTTCAGTTTTAAAACAAGTTAGAAACATTAAAATGTCTGCTGGTGACAGCATTTTCAACCAGCTCGTGGAACGTTAGCTTAATTAGATCGATATAGCTGATAAAATCGTCTCGAAATGAGAAGCCTCTCAGTATCTGTCTGAAATGAAAAGAAATTAAGAATTTTAAGTGGTAAATGTGCCATCATTGTCATTATAAACTGCAAATGTGCTTTGCTAGAATGAAGCAGACATAGCAACAGTGAGAGAGGTGATTAGCAGTTTAGTAGTTTTTTTTTTTTCGATGATTTAAAACTTAAAGTAAACCTCAAGCTGCTGGTGGCTGGTTGTTCAGCCTGCAACAGACAACCATACAGTCTCCCAAGCTCATGAACAATCACATCCTTCCCACTGGTTTGGCATAAAAAGACCCACATGACAGTCATTTTCAGGACCTTGGAAAAGTGGGAGGAAACCAGAGATCACTGTGAGGGCATGACAATAATTGTCTCATTTAGAGACTGATGCCCACAGGTAAGAGTAATTACGGAGAACCATCATTCGCTCCTGTCTGTGGGTGTGTGTGTTTGTGTGCTGTGGAGGCTGGTGTTTCAGGCGGGTGCCAGCAGCAGATTACAAAGGTGTGGCTTTCACACGACATCCAAATGTGACACATAAAAGACAAAAGTGTGGATCAACAGAGGGTGTCTCAGCCCCATTCCGCTACTTTGCCGTCAATCTGACAGATGGCATGGGCCTGTCTGAGGCCCTGGCAATGAGGAGTGCACTGGCTTCAAAGGCCCTCTGTAATCTGCAGAAACATCACAGGCTGAGAGAAAGTGACTGTCTCCCAGACACCCGCCCTACTAAGAGGGCGAGCGAGGCGCTAATGAAAGGCAGATAAAGGGACTGCAGGCACAGACAGCGCCTCATGAAAAAAAGAGAGGGAGAGAAAACATCAGGTAGGCTTGCCTTTTTTCTTTGCCTTTCTTTTTCTTTTAAAGAATCTACAGATAAATGGTCCAGTCAGTCCTTTTGTGTTCCCTGAAAAACAGCAACACACAGATAAAGAGTTATTTTCAAAGCTCTTCTCCCCCATTGAGTGTGACTCAATTCAGACGAAATGGTCAGTGCTGAGTATGGGGTAAAGTTAGTGATGATGGAGGAAGGATGAAGATTGTGCTTTTTTTGTTGGAAATGCCACCAGCTCCTTGTGTTTTTGGTGGCTTTGATGTGCCAGTCAGGCCTGGCGCTCGCTGACAGCCGGAGCATTAATCAGAAGAACTCAGTTCTTTGTCGCACGTTGCCGCATTCATTTATCACCCAGGAAGGAGCCACATTCTTTAATTTGGACTAATCAATTCTTGCTTTAGTGACATCTCAGTGCACTGCAGGTTCACATCTCCTCCTAGATAACACTGATGCCTGACAGCACCAATATCAATAGCACAATATGTCCGTTTACTTTCTAGGAAACGCTGGGGTACAGACAAACAGTTATCCTGTGGGTGAAAAGTCCATTAGCCTGCACCAGCACATGATTTGGTCGCACCTTCTTTTTCTAGTTCCAGACCAACTGTATTTTTCTGTCTTAATTGACAATGTCGCGCAACATGACACCATAAATAAAGGAATATCTACACTTCCCCTCATCATTTCTGTTGCTGGGATGTGCCTTGAAATGACAGTTAAGTAATTCAATCTATCCTTGATGATGTTTCCAAAGCTAATGTTAGAGCTAACCTTAGAAGAAGAAGAAGAAGTCAACTTTATTTATCACAGCACACAGAGTTACAGGGAGGGAACTGTACACGCAATGCAAGTGAAATTATTTCTCCGCATTTATCCCATCCTGGAATGTCCTTCCTCCGCGGCAGACCAGGAGCAGTGGGCTGCCAGCTGACAGCGGCGCCCGGGCACCCAGTTCTCCTTCGTCACCATTGGTCAGGTGGTGATCTTCTTGCATGTTTTTAGTGGGGGTAAATTTTATGGAGGATACTCCAGGTGAGCACGGGGAGAACATGCAAACTCCACACAGAAAGGCCCCTTTTTCCTCAAGCAGCAGGCACCGAAGGCATGCTAACACGGCTATTGTTAGCCTAGCTACCGTAACCAGTCTGGCTAATCCATAACAGATATTTAGAGCCAAATAACTAAATTGCTTGTATCATTTTTGGCATATTTCATTTATTAGTAGAATGTGGTCACAGATTACATCATAGAAAACTCAAATCACAGAACATTAAGCAGGCTTATGCATGGATATTATTTATGATTCACCATTAATACTTTGAACAAGGAATCGGTTGGTATCATTGTGGCCTAAGCTCCACCATCATGGATATGATTACCATATACATTCAGTCTCACTATATCTGTCTTTGGATGATCTGAAATGAGAAAATGTGTGTATCTATTGATTACACCTGATATAGTTTTGCTGTAAATCCCAACACTGGCATGATCCATTTTCATTTGTCCTTTAATCTTGCACATCTAAAACAGTGGGTCTAGAACTGCTCTATCTATAACTGTGGGGGCTTGCAATGTTTCTTCCAGATTAAACAACTCACACTAATGCAGCCATCTCAAAAATGGTTGCATATGTGACCATTTTGGTCACAGTCTAGAGCCTTCCTGACACAGTGTCATGAGGAACCTGGACAGCTAGCGGGTCCCTGAAGGCCTTCTTGAGTTTACTCGGAGTATGCAGCATGGACAGGTTCAGTGGAGCGAGTATGAATCAGTCATAGTCTGCAGACCCTCACTCAGCTCCAAAGCTGGGGGATTTGTTTGCTGCTCTCAGGATAACCGGGATACTCTCCATTTAAACACATTTGCCTGTTTTTTTCTGACAGGCCAGTGGACTGTGTAGGCCTGTCAAAGCTGGTAATGACTCACATTTTCAGGGAATACGGACAGTGCTATGCTATCTGTCCTTTTCAGGGTGTAAAACCATAGAGTTTTGCAGCAAAGGAAAGAGAAACAACCAGGCTAAGTATACTAAATCATGGAGATGCAATGCTTAAAATCACAGAACTTAACAACCCAATTTCACTCCAGTCAATTAATTACTACATGATTGTATGAGATAAATAAGAATTGTGACCAATGCAGCACTATTTTTTTTATTTATTTACAAAACAATCCTTTCTGTGTATATGAAGGTCCACCGACTTTGTATTTGTCAGCCTGCCTCTGCACCCATACAGGCTTTATTTCTTGGTGAAATACTGTATCTGTTGCAATTAATGGGATTCTCGCTCTGATATGGATTAACCTTGCCTGCCATTGCTCAATCCTCTTAAAGTGAAATGCTTCAGATGCTGCTGCTTTTTATATTTGAGTGGCAGGAAATGTTTCTTTTTTCTATCTATTTTTGAGAGAGTCTTCCACCAGTCAGTGTTTATTTTTGATGTTAATAACAACTGTAGGAATTGCTGATGTTTTATTTCATACTGATTAAGAAAAGCCAACAGAAACTTCTAACATCTAAAGGAGTGGGAAAATGGAAAATGGTTCAAATATTTCAGAAAGTCTATCCCCGGACTTTTCATCTAGTGCCACCACTTACTTGACAATTTTGTCTTTAGTGAAATGTCTCAGTAATGGATTACTGTGACACAGCTGCAGATTGTTCTGTTCCCTTCAGGATAGATTGTAATAATTTATAATCTTGTTAATTTTTCATTGGGTCAAAATTTGAATTTGTCTAACAACTGCAAAACTAATGACGTTCCGATAAGCCTCAGCTGTACTTTGTTTTTTTGCTACATACTAAATGTTAGCTTGCTAACACGCTGGGCCAAGAAGGTGAACCTGGTAAGTATTACACCTGCTTATCATCAGCATGTTAGTCATTGAGAGAATGTTAGCATGCTGACTTAGCATTTAGCTCAAGGCATTGCTCTGCCTGAGATAAGCTGACCAGGCGTCGCAGCTCGTCCAGCATTGTCCTGGTTTCAAGTTGGGTGTCCTGAGTCCTGACAAATATCTGTAAAACACTGAAATGTCCTAGTTTGTACTGTTTATGTGTTGTGTTTATGTGGTAATTAGCAAGTGTTGACATACTAACACACAAAAGTAAGATTGTGAACATGGTAAACATTGTACCTACATCTCTGAGCGAATGTTAGCATGCTGTTAGCATTTAGCTTAAGGTACCCCTATGCGGAGCTGCTATGGACTCTCAGCTCTGTTAAAAAAATTTATTGTATTTCATGTAAACAAAACACCTGAACTGTTCAATATGGGCCTCAGTATTGCTCCAAACAAAGGTATATGAGTCCAGTAATGAGTGCCACACCACAAAGTAAACATCCTAAATAGCTTTAAGTCATTTGCATTCACTGCACTTTTTATTATTCCATAAAACTGTCAAAACAGCCACCTCAGCAATGATGTGATACAAAAGCTAAAAGATATAGCGGACACAACAAGGAGTTAATCTCATAGATCAACGTTAGCCTGAGTCCTCTGCAGATGAGGGATGTGTCCATAAAGCTCTGGTTTGGAGTTAGGGCAGCATAAAATGTCTGGGTGTCAGCTGCTGTTTCACTTTTAGCTCTGCCAGATTCCTCTCCTCCCCACGCCCAGCTGGGGATACAAAAGCCATTCAAGAGTTGTGTAATTAGCTGCAGTTTAATTAAAGGACAATTTGAAAAAAAAAAGGCAGGCAAAAAGGCAAATTAAAGAGACTTGTAAAACAGAAAATGAAATGCTTAACAAGCTCAGCATCACCATTCAGAGACCTAATTTACATGGCAAACCTTTACAGTGAGCGTGTTTACAATTTTGTGGGTTCAGTGTTACCGTTACTATAACGTTGCGATTCTATAATTGAAACATAGCACAACAAAAATTTACAGCATGTCACAGTCTTACTGCATCGCATTCATTTAAAGCTGGTACTCTCTTTTATATTGAAAAAACGGAATCTTTCTCCTCATAAGTCTTGTGAAAAATGATTGTGTCAGTGCATGATTGTATTTCTGTTGGTCTCACACTGCATGTGTTATTTAGTGATTAAACCAATGCAGGTATGTCAATATTTGCTCATGTTTCATGATCCTCATGGTGTATTCAGCGGTGTGTGTTGAATGTGTTGTATGAATATGTCTCATGCTGTAACTGATAACTGATAGAAGTAAGAAATAGGGGCCTGTCTAACCCTCATTGCAGCTAATTGCCCCAGAGGGAGTCCAAAGAGCCACAAGCTGTTCTGCTTCTTGTCATCACTGGACTGACTGCAAACTGCTGGTTCCTGTAGTCACACACACATTTTTTGCTTAGCGTTAAACACCAATGTATATATATTTACTGTATATGTATACATATACAGTAAATATATATACACTGACTGACAAAAAGAAGTAAAACCAGATATATGAATATTATTGAAGCTGTTTATGATCCTCAGTGAGTTACTGATGATTTTTGGTTAAAAGAACGTGATGATCTGTATTTTTTAAAAAGGGTGTTTGGCAATACTTTTTTTGCTACAGTTTTGGAATGACACTCCTCACATGGAGATGAAGCCAGTTTTGGAAATGGTTGAAATGTTGCTAATGAGTTTCAGATTGCCACCATGATTTGAAGAGTAGATGAAACATGTAGCTGCCGTCTGGGGATATTCTAAAAAGCAAAACACAAACTATGCAATGAACCCTGTAATTGATAGGTTAGCTGATGAAATATAACTGTTTTCAGTCACTGTGGAGCTTGTAACAATTTTCATGCACTTTTAGACCTGGAATCTCTCAACTCATTAAAAAGTGGTGAAAATGTGAGACAGAACCACGCGACCATGAAAACATGTGCCACAGGGACATGCATCCAAAATGACAATATTGAGCTAGAACACCCCCTTCACACACACACACACACACACACACACACACACACACACACACACACACACACACACACACACACACACACAGACAATTCTCCTGATGTTTTTCAGTGCATATAATATGTGACCTGTAAAAATCAGCTTGGCAGACATTTAAGGTGGAATTATATGACCCCCCCACCAATTAAATGAATTTAGAGGATCACAACTTTCAGCAAATGATAAAAACATGATTACCATCTGCGCGGTTGAGGAGCTCTCTCTGCCAAGCCTTTTGATGAGGCTGCAGAGTTATCCAACAGCTTTAGCAGATGTTGTGGTACACTGAGCTGAAAAGCAGCTCTCAGACATTTCAGTCCTGTTGAGAGATTGTTTTCAGCTGGTATGCTGTGAATCTATGAAAAGGTTAACTGGGATCTATGGCAGTGACAGCATCACCGTTCAGATCTATTACAGTCTCAGCGCCTTGTTCTCTGCTCTCTGAAGAAGGCTTCGCATAGCATCTGTAAGGACCACACTCCCTTCAAATAACACACACACGCCTTGAAAGCTTGCTCAAGAGGAGGAAGGCTTAGGCTCCATGTGGCAGGACTCCAGGAAACTCTTTTTTTGCCTAATTCAAGAGACTGTGATTTCTTAATGGTTCTGAGCGGTTAAAATTTTTGCAACTTCAAATGACAAATATAATTACAAAAACAATGCATACGAACATGTCAGTTTGCAGCAACATATCATAAGTAATCCACAAGTTCCTCTAATGCACTTCAGGCTTTTTTTCTTTTAAGGAAAATGATTGAAGTAACTGTGAATAAGCACATTATGCCACGAAACTGAACAAATCCAATAAAATTTTCAGTAATGTGTAGAACTTTACACTGTGAAAGTGACATTTACAACCTGACACACTCAGCGGGGCGGCAGCAAGTTGAATGAAGCAACTCATCAGCTTTTTCTCAAACGACACACTTTCCTTGGTATAAAATAAGAAAAAGCCGTCGAGTCTGGAACTGCTGCGCCTTCAAAGCAGCCTCTTTTACGGAGGAGCTGGCATGACCTTGTTTCCTTGGGAGTAAAAGATACAGAAAGCTGGAGGGGCTGGGCGAGGAAGAGGAGGGGTGGAGGAAGGGGGGGAGGGCATAGTGGAAGAGGTGGGGTAACTTCAAAACCCACATCAAAAGGAATAAATAATTGTTTCTGCTGGTTTTGTTGTTGTGATACGGATCGGCGAAGCAGCAAGTGGCGAGCAGGAAGCTTTGATTTGAGGCAGCCTTCCTGGAGAGGGCTCCTTCTGTCAGCAGCTGAGCAGAGAGAAGCGGGGCTCACTGATTAAAGTCCTGTTTGTTTTAATCTTCTCTTTTGCCCAGGGGAGGCCCACAGAGACGGAGACATCCTGCTGGGGGGTGGGACGATACTCTCCTCTGGGGACCAGTCCTGAAAAGGAGACAGTGTGTGCAGCATCCAGACGCGGGGTGAGGACGACGAGTGAGGGGTCAGAGTAGGGCTGAGGGGTGTCTGGTCAAAGGGAAATTGCTGATTATTGGGATGATTATCATTAGTCAGTGAGGTCACAACTCAGTTTTCCTCAAAGCTGGATTTGTTTTAGTGGTTAGTTCAGGAGCGTACTTTAAAATTCCTTCACTGACATTTCAACAACTTTCTGTCCACCCCTCAGTTTTTTGCTCTGATAATGCTGTTGGTCTGGTTTATCCCAGAGACCACCTCTCAGTGCAACAGTATGTCCTGCCTCTAACTAGGTCCAATTACAAAGCAAGATACACACTTCACTGTGTGACTTCAAACATGTATTAGTTGATTTTTTGGCCAATTGGGAGCAGTACAAATATAACTTTGACATATTATCACGTTATAAAGCTGATTTAGTGAACATGTTGCTTATGTACACATCCAGCAGACACAGAACATTAGCCTTCATTTGAAAGTGTGTCTCTGACAACCTGATGAATGTAAGTCGCTCCATTTAGGTTTCTTTTGCCTCAGCTACAGGGGGAAATATGTGGCTCTTTAGCTGCTCCACCAGCTAATCACTTTGTCTGTCTGTCACAGGTAGCGTACATTGAGTGCTGTGACCGAGAAGAACTCTTTCTCACTCTCCAAATGTCAAATACCATCTCGTACAGATGCACAATGTAGACACATCAGACTTTCACCTAACTCCATCCGCAGCAATATTAGATACCCAGAGTAACAGCTTTGAAAGCAAACACAAGCAATCCCGGAAGCTCGAGAATGTTTTTTGCTTCCGCTCAGCAAACAATTTTCCTTCAAGTAAGGCATCATCTTTGAGCCGAGTATCCAATAGAACCACGGGCTTCATTTAGGCACAGTGCTGCTTTGAGATAAATGCTAAAACCAGGATGCTAACACAATCACAGTGACAATGAAATTATACTAAGCAGGTTTCTTTTTTTTTTTTTAATCATATTTACCATCTTAGCTTAACATCTTAGCATTAGTCTTATTAGTACTAAACACAAAGTACAGCATTTGTTTTGCAAATATTCAACTGGACAAATCAAAACTATGACCTGAGGAAAGTTTTCATTTCATTATCAACCATGTTTGTCTCATTTTGGATCAATAGGAAAAGTCCTCCGAGAAGCATTAATTTCTGTATAAAATGGTTTGAATCCATCCAGTAGTTGTTGAGATATTGCAGGTTGGATCAAAGTGGTGGACTGACCGAATGACTGACCAACATTGCAATCCCTAGAGCCACACCGCTAGCGTGGCTAAAAATATTGATTAGAGTAGTTTTAAAGATAGAGGCCTCCTGGCCTGAATTTCAGTCTTTGTGATCTTATTTCTTTGTTGAATCTTTTGTCAATGCAACACCACCATTGAAATCTTTGCAGAAAGGTTTCATCTCTAAATATCCTGTACTGTCGTGCAGTAGCTGAATACATATATGTCAATAGCATGGCAGGAGTTAACAGCAACTGGGGTAACTTATGCTCGTGGTCATGCTGTTATACAGCTGTAAAGATTAAAATGATCCACACATGACATATGATATTAACTGACAGCTGTTTGGATAAAAGTGATCATCAAATGGCTTATAATACTGTATATTACAAGTTTATGCAATGCTGCAGTTGTGCAAACCTTTTCTGCTTTCTGATTTAAAGATTTCATATATTGTATTTTGTCATGAGCTCCTGAGCAGCTCACAAAGACACGTTGTGTAGATAGGACCCCCTGCTGACAGCTTCTGTGGAAAATGGCAGATTTAAAGGTTCACGTTGATATGGGTCAAAGGTTATATAGTGTAAGACAGCAGAGCAGTGGGGGGGTTGCATGTTGAATGTCACAGTTTAGGGGAATGGCAGACATAAATGAACACACGAAAGGCATATTTGCACGCATACCCAATGTGAACACACGCACACACATACAGCCTCAAGCCTCATGAACCCTCCATTCACATGATGGTAACATAATGAAAGGTGACACATAACATGAGAGGTAGAATAGCCCAACACTGTGAGAGAGGAGCTGTTGAATAAAGAGTGAACAATAGTTCATACTTGCAATTGGTTAACTGCATTTGAGTGAGATTATGAAATAAATATGATGCTCCACTTTCTACTTATAAAATAACGCGTTACATCACAACAACACAATAAATTGTTCAATAATTACATGCAACACATCATGCATGCAGTTGTTACTATGCAAAGTCAAAATATTCCCTGCCACCAGACTTCTTGCCTTGAATAAACTGAATATTTGCACTGTGATATAATCTGAGCGCTTCCCACTGATTCACATCAACTGATGTGACACCAACTCTTTGATTCTGACAGAAATCCAGTATTGGCAAAAGTGTCATCAGAATTGCTGAAAGAAAGAAAAAGACTTGCTGAAGCGTACATTGCTCGGAGCTCTTTATGCAGTTATTCAAACAAAGTAGTCTCATTGGATCTTATCGACATATGACGAAACAATGGAAGGCAGCGTTTTCCAACCCTGACGGTAAACAGCCGCCCATCCACAGGCCTGTCAGTGTTAGAGACAGAGCTCGTTAAGAGCTGACATCAAACGCTTATGGAGACTGATGATTTAAATATTGAATTGACTAGCGGCGGCACGCAGACAGAGGAGAGCTGGTATGTGCTGACACTAAGACAGATGTATATTTTAGCAGTCGTTTCCCAGCTAAACTGCCTAATGGCCTTGGGGATGAGGGAGATGAAAGGGAGACCTGCAGATCTGCTGGGACGTCTGCAGGATTTGTTGTACTGTAAGTGGCAACGACCCCCATCGCCCTCCCCTTCAACCTTCCTCTGTCCCTGCCCCCAGTCCCCTTTACATGCTGCTCTGCTCTCAGTAGGATCAGAGGAGAGGTTCCCCAAACGGAGGCCCCTCGCCAGGCCCCAGGCAGCGGGGACACTAACAAGCTCTAATGATCTCCAGCCAGGCCTGTCTCTCTGCTCTTCCTCCACTCACTCACACCACAACCTGCAGAACAGGCCTCTGTGCAGACAGACAGCCTTACTGAACCCACTGCTACCAGCGCTGTCTGTACCGTCTCCTGTCCAGCTACTTTCAGCTTAAGATCAAGATAAGACAACCTCTGCTGGACAGGATGCACGTTTCTTTATGGAACACTCCACAAGAATGTGTATTGATGAATGTGATATGGATGAGGGTAAATAAATGCTTGGTATGATAAAAACTCAATGACCTCCTTTTCTTTCTGCACTTCTGGTCTGCAGGCCTATGTTGGCATGTCTGCTGTCCAAGGGGAGACCAGATGTGAGGCACTAGAGGGATTGAAGATAATTGCAAACGTGTTTTGGTCTGTTTCTTATCTTAATAAATCCAAATGTATCTACCCAAGACCGTTGAAGAAGAGAGAATGCTGCTCTCATATCACAAATGACCCAAAGGTTAGGAGCTACAAGGGCAGGTTGTTGCATGGATCTCAGACTGCTGGCCACCATTAAACAGTTTTACAATGTTTAGAAAAGCAATTGTTGGCAAGGGATGTTGCATTTTTGGGCTCATTTTGTTTTGATCCCATGACATTAAATTGAGATATTTTCAGTGCAGCTACAACAGGGCTTCATGACACATAACTTTTCAGTTATCTAAACCATCAACACTGGATGTTTGTTTTACACAAGGGGGCTCTAAAAAGTCACTCCTTTATCATCAACCCCTTCATTATCAACCATGTCATCAACAAATGCAAATACATGAAAAAGGTAAAGGAAATTTAAATTCACAGAGAGCAAAACTATTGAGGGTGTGGCGAGGGCATATCCTACCTTCTCCCATGTTTTCTTTCTCCCATAAGTGCCTTTACAGGTGCATATGAATTGGACATTATATATTTAGGGTTCATCCCCTGATTGTTCTGTAGTGTTAAAAAATCCTCCATACTGGAAAACTGTAATCATTACTCACTACTCACTGAAAAAGTAATTACTTTACTTGACTAATTACGCAGCAGCAAAAGTAATATGCACATAGCTCATTACTTTGCATTTGTTACTCAGCTCACCTCAGTTAAACTCCATATCCTTCACAGCCGTACGTCACCTCTTTTGTATTTCACAGGTGTAGATATGAAAAATGAGACGTTGTGGTTTAACAAGCACGCAGTGATACAGCTTTCCTGACCATCAACAGCTGACCGCACCATTGTGACCACACACAGGTCTCCAGAAGTCCAGAGCTCTGCTCAGTGCACTAATGGCTAACATTAGCAGGTCAGGCAACAAACAACATGGGAATCAATAACTTTGGAACTACTGGGAGCTGCATTTCACCTGATGTGTTCGAGGCCAACTGTCTCCTCTGCCCCGGGACCAAGCTAACATGGACTGAACACAGAGAGACCAAACTGATATTAACCTTCCATCTAAGTCCAAGTAAGACAGGGACAAGCTGACCCCCAAGTGTCAAAGTAATGGAGCGTCGCTGATCAGTAGACTGCAAAGTTTTATTTCACATTGTAATCCTTTACTCGTTTCTGAAAAAAGTAATCACAGCACTGTAATGCATTACTGGCTAACACATTTTATTGCCTTGTTAAATTGTTTTACTTAGCATGTTAGCAAAACATACACATCCAGCAGACAAGGAGCAACATCAGTATTCATTTAGACTCATGCTGTCCACCTGCTGAATGTAATTCTAATATTCATTTTGTTTTCAGCTCTGTTTTGGTCTTAATAAACTCCTGAATGTCTGACTTTTTAGCTGCTAAATGTTCCACTAGCATAAACTGAATTTATCATATTTTTCAGCTGAATAAAGATACCTGCTCTGGCTGGAAACATTGATGGCATTGATGGTTGATGAGAGTGGAAAGAGAGGGCCAGAACAATATGAAAACTGCTCAAGAATAAATGGGATATTGGTCACAAGCAGCCACTTTTCTGAGGAACTGTTTTGTAGCATAAAGGTGTGAACAGGTTGGAAGTAAACAAATTTCTCCTTTTCAGCAAGTTCTCTTTTCACACATATATGAGGTACGTGTTAGAACAGGAGACAATCCAGAAAGACATATTTAAATATTACTGTTATTTTTCATCCATTTCTTGACAAGTTTTCAGACCTCTTTGAGCGCTATTTGAGTAGATTATCATGTAACTCCATGAATTCCAGTGACTGAATTGATGACTAAACAACCTGGTGCCAAGTTGTTTACACTGCTGTTCTGCTGTCTGTTTTTGTAGCTATTGACAGACAGGAAACATTTGCTCTTACAAACAAGAACACATGTAGTCTCTAAAAACCTTCAAAAGGACCACGTGGATGCTGGCATGCAAACCAGGCCGGATGGACCTGCTGAAAAAAACAGAGTGCATTAGCAGCACATTGTTTAGATTGGTCAGATCTTTCACTTGTTTTAAGAGTACTGTCAATGACTACTTACAAGGGGCACTTTTTGCAGTGCACTGTCTGCTACATGTCAGTGTCCTCCTTTGTTGTGGAGTACATTCTCCTCAGGGAATAATGAGCATGAGGCGATCAGACAGCAAAGCTGGTCTCGCTCTCTGAAGTTTGTGCCAGAAACGCACATCCTCGTTAAGACTGGTCCACAACTACTGGGAACAGAAAGTTCCCGACTTTGGCTTTTGTGAGCCATTGTGTTTGCATCACTCTCTAACCCCTAAACCTTCAAGTGTATAATTGAGTGGTTACAGAATATTTTCATTAAGTCCAAAGTTGCTGTCCAGCCCTGCTCTCAGCTTCATGTACTTCAAAGTTCTCTTCAAACTTAGCTCTGTGTTTATTTCTGTCAGTCTTGAAGCCCGTGTAATCAACAGGGACTTGGCTTGAAGGTCTTAAAGGGTCCACTTTGAAATAGATCAGTACCCGCTTACATCCACCCTCAGACTGGATATGAGAGGTGTGGACATAAATTTCGCATTGGACAGTGAATAAGATGATTATGAATTTTCAACATTTTGATCTAAGCATTGAGAGCGGATAAAAGGCGAAGTCCAAAGTGCATCTGAAAAAGGAGCTTACATTTTCTATAATATTAAACCTAAGTCAGCCTTTGATCTTTTAATCCTGCGCTCATAAGGTTGTGAGATAAGCAGGCATGACTAACGTCTCTTTCTAATAGTCAAGCAAGAGCAGAGCCCACATAATGAGCTCTTTTACCCCCTTTGAGGACAAATTGGACTCAAATTCCATATTTAACGAATCTTCCTTTCAATAGAATTCTGTTCAAAGTCAAGGGAGAGATGGCCAGTCACGTTAACAGCCCTGTTAAACACAGTGTGGGCGCCTGGCCTTGTTTTTCTCTCAGCCTCCCAGATGTCTGTCTGAGCTGTCTGCTGCTGTCTTTGTGGTATCATCCTTGTCGTTTCTTTATTTAGCCAACACTGTCACTTAGACTGACTTGCAGGGTTTATGTAAATAAGAGAGTGGAACTAAACTCCAGTGCAGCACACAGACTGCCAGTGTCCCTTGTAATCACATCCACACATTGGCTGAATCCAGCTGTGGTCACCTATCTGTCCTCAGTCACCATCCCTCTGCCCATCCGTCAGAGTATTGAGACTGCTGGTAGCCACACATGTAAAAATAGTAACATAGTAATATAGAAAAAATGATTTCATTTTCTTACTCTCTACGATTCTCATGTCTATGTGTTAAGTATGGAGTTAAGAGTGTGGAGGAGATTAGCCTGGTATAAATCCTGGAAGCAGGAATGAACAGCTGCTGTGGTTCTGTCCAAAGTTCAAAAATCATGCCCACTAAATCTCATTAATTAACTTGTATCTTGTTTGATGAACACTATACACATGCAAAGATTAAAGTAAACTACAACACTGGGTTAACTTGACCCTGCACCACTGGGACTGTGTTTTATATTACTGCTGGGTTACTGGATCAAAACAGCTCGACTGTTGGGTGGTTTTCCACTCATTACTGGGTAAAATTAACCCACGATTGCATCAGTGCAATACTGACCACACACTGGGTCAATTTTAACTCAGTGTTTTCCAGTATGCAGTTACTTTCCCTAAACCATAACTTTTTTTTTTTAGATTATTTTCTGGTGTTTTTGCCTTTATGGGAAAGTGACAGGTAGAGGCAGACAGGAAATGGGAGGGGTTGGCGGTGACATGCGACGGAGGTCACCAGCTGGAATCAGACCAGCCACAGTTGGAGCCTTATGGAATGTACTGTAACCCTTCGGCTACCAAGGCGCTACATCTAAACAAATGCCTCACATCATGTTACTTATGGAAATGTTTAACTACAGTATTCGTTTCAATCGAAAGGATTTGTCATGTCATGATAAAGCTCAGCTTTTATCTGCAGCAGTCGCATGTTGTATGGCTACTGCTAGCATGTTTACGTGTTATATTAGCGTTGAATGGAGTTTGGTCATTAGTTTTTCTGGTAAATCTTGTATGGTGTTATAAAGGGTATGACAAGTCAAAGTTCAAGGGATCTTTGTGAATCTCGACCCGACTTGATTTGCTTAAGGATTAACACTTTAATGAGTTAATCATGAAAGAACAAAAACTACCAAACCTCAGAGTTCAAAATAAACTCAGCTCACTAAACTTGTACAATTCTGTCAGAGTCTGAGCAGTAAGTCTGAGATAGCTACACAGGCTATGGTGTAACATCTTTTATAGGTGTGATCCCTTTGTGACATGAAATCTAAATTGTAATTCTGATCTTTGACCTTTAAGACACACAAACAATGGCTAACACTATTAGCCTTTGATGGGGAATAGCAGGGCATTTAATCACTTTTAAAGATTAGAGGCCTGTGTGCGTGGCTTTGTGACTACAGTTCGGTAATAGTTTCTCTCTGGCTCTCCCACAGGCTGCTGAACCTTTAATTGGGTGACACACATTCCTGTTGCTTTTGCTCTCTCTCTATCTCTGTCTGTATCTCTGTTTCACAAGCAGACAAAGTTATTTAAATCGCTCTAATGCTTTCATCTCATATTCTCTTTGTCCCATTGTTATGCAACCTCATGGACTCAATGTAAAAAGACACCACGGGTACAAAGAGAGGAATTTTTCTGATTTTATGCATTACTTCTTTTCACATATCTCGCATTCTCTCAAGACAAATTACACTCCAGATATGAAGTGGTGGGGGGTGGGCGACGTTGAACAAGGCCAATTTGTTTAAAGGCTGGTCTTCAGGACGAGGCTGTGCCACAGAGCTATATTCATATATTACATTTGCGTTTTTACACTTCTGACGGGCGCTTTATGGTGTGGTCGTTTTCATCTCTCCTTTTGATGCTGGTTAAAGGAGAAGGCGGTCATTGTCCTCTGTGGCCTGCAGGCATGTTTTGAGCTACGCAGAGTGAGTCAATGGAGAGTCGGGGGCCGGCTAAATGTCAGGCGCACATGGCCACGCTTGCATAGCTTAATGCAGGCCTGTGTCTGGCCCTTGTCCTTGTCCCCCTCCAACTCTGTGTGTCTCTATCCCTCTGTCTCCAGCTTCTCCCTCTGTCTCAGACGTACATGCCATCTGGTCTGGCTCCACATCTGTGGATATCCTGCCTACAAAGCCCAGACAGCAGCGCTCTTTGTGCAGCCACTCTTTGCGCTCTGAGGCACCTGCCATGGCTTAAATCACTTTACCCATGCAAAAGAGGCAAGCCCATTAATTGTGTTCACTGGCATGTTCTATAGCATTTGCTGGAATATCGTTTATAGCCACAGGCGGAGATGCAGCTTTGCTTGGGAATACCAAAGCGGCCCCACAGAGGAAGAACATTTACAAACCTTTCAGCGACCTGCAGAGCTGCAGAACACACAGTCATTACAATGTCAACCCTTTGCCAAAGAGGGAAATGTGCCAGCAACTATAGAGAGGGAAACAAATTGTATTTGGAGAAAAAATAAACACAGTTCAATCATTAATTAGTATTTATCATATGAGCTTAAATCTCTTCTCTTTTTATTCCCTCTATTGCTGGCTTCAAATAATGTTGTGAATGCAAAGACTAATTACCCTTCACCGTGTTTGGCCTTGGCAACACTTTCCTCCACAGATGTGTTCAATATGGGAGCAGTCACAGTAAGTACATGTGTCCCAGGAATGAAAAGCCATGAGCCGCGGATGCTTCCCGCTGGGAGAAGAGAGAAGATGTTTGATTCATTATACAACACTACAATATCCAACATGGACTGTCTTATATAAGTCTGTTTGTTGAATGTGTCGGAGTCAGGGCGTCTTTGTGATTACTTTAAAACCGTCGTCAGATAGAGTTAATTCTACATTAATATATTTTTAGGTTTTGTATCCTGGTTTAAACTAGACATCAACAGGAGATGCTCACCGAGGATGTTTAAATCATTAAAGGTTTTGACGTATACAATGCAGTAACGTTGCTGTTAATATCCCATCAAAGGCCAAATTAGCATTTTATTGTTTCACTTAGCGATGGAAAATAAAACTCCTAATCATACTTGATGGAAATGTTCATTGGTTTTTAACGCTGGTCACACAAATGTATACTTGTAAAGTTTGCAAATGCTAGCTTCCTAAAATGTTCTGAAATGCATTTCTCTTAACTGTACATCATTAAAATATATATGGAAGCAGTTGAATTTCTTTGGAAACAGCAAAAAACAAACATACAAAAAATAAAAAACAAAAACAAAACAACATAATATCTTAAAGTGGTTAAAGCACACAGTAAACATACATATCTAAAACCAGGGTTAAGGTAATTATCAGAATGTCAACAGTGATTGTATTTCTGGTTATGCTTCTTAAAATTACACCTTATTTCCCAGAAATCCTATTGCTTCCTGTCACAGAAATGTTGCTTCTTGCCCACAGTGGTGTTACTTCACATGCATATGTTTTCACTGAAGATAAACATGTCAGCATTCATTTTCCCAGCAGCCTTTGAGCTCTTGCAATATGAGCCATTAGTAGAGAGATTTAGCTCCATGCGGCCAATGTTTATATGCTTAAGTGTAAAAATTAATCCTGTAGTGATTAAGAATGTTAACATTGTACATGGCATGACAAACATGGGTGCTGTGAGGGGGATAGTTACCAGAGTTATGAGACAAGCTCAAGTGGGAACTTTTAGTACCTTGAAACAGTGTGAGGAGAGCAGTGCAGTGGTGGGTAATCGAACAGGAGAAGTGGGTACTGGTTGGTGAGGGGATGAAACATTCATAGTACTCTAGAAGACTTAAACCCAGGCAGCTCAGAGAAAGATGAAAAGACCTTTTTTAAATTGCTGGTTCATAATAGCACAATAGGAACTTTCACCACCATGTTTCAGTGTGGTGGTCCTCATGAGGACAGCCTTTCCTAGCATGCAATGCACAAAAGTCTGTGTGTCCTGAGCAGGAATGGTGTCAGACAAATCAAGGGATTTTTAGATGAACTGATATCGACCTAAAGAGGAGGATCTTTTCAGTGCTTAAACTAAAGCTGTGAAAATGTGAAGCAAATTGGTTATTTTTTTGTACACTGAGTTTGATTACTTGTCTTAAAAGTAATTGTAGGTGACTAAAAAGTACTCTTTGGTATTAAAATTATACTTATTTCTTCTGTGATGAAAAATCCTCCATGCCAGAATTAAAATGTCACAAACTAGATGACAGATTTGATGATGCTGACTTCAATCAATTAATAATTAAAGGTTCTCTTGGAAAGTTGCATTTCCTGAATGAATACAAAATCTACTCACATACAGTGACCAGAGGCGTTGACAAGAGCCAGCAGAGCAGAACAGGAAGGCACAGCAGAGAGGTAAGAGCCGAGAGCTCTGTCAAACCTGCAGGGCAGTCGCCCTGAACAGACAACGCTGACTCAGGGCAGACTTGTTCTGTCAAAACAAAAGACACGAGCCTGCCTACAGCAGCATGTCTGATGATGGAGCAGGGTTGGGGGGTGTGGGTGGGGGGCTCTGTGCAGGCTCATCCATGAAGGAGGTTTCTTTCACTGCATGTGAGTACACAGTACTGGATAGGCTGTTTTGAATAGGCTGGCAGGTGTGTTATCGGCTTTCTGAAGGATATAAACAACGAACCTGGTTTTGTTTATCGGGTTAAGAGATTAACTTTTAACAGTGTTTTACAAGAGAGCATGTTCATGAGAGAGATTTCATAGTGACAGGATACTACAAAATATTTAAATCCAAACAAGTCTACCTAAACCAGTGTTCACAGCCGAACTATAATCCAACTGAAAATTCAGATCGACTCCGACTGTAAGGAAAAACAGTGCTGCCTTACTACAGCAACAACAACAACAACAACAACAACAACAACAACAACAACAATAATAACCACAACATTGAGAAATTACTTGTTAGCCAAATGTGTGTAACCTGCTTTCCCCAGTAGGCTGATGTAAATATATTGGGCATCATATCAGCACACACACACACACACACACACACACACACACACACACACACACACACACACACACACAAAGGGGTTTTCATCATGTGTGGGGACATTACTTACATTAATTTCCTGGAGACTTACCCTAACCCTATCCCCATACCCTAACCATAACCACTATTTGCCTATTCCTAACCCTAAACCTAACCTAACCCAACCTAACCCGTAACCCTATCCTCAGTCTTCACCCTAAAATGTAATGATTTAAATTGTGGGGACCTGTATTCCGTCCCCACATGTGACTGTGTAAACAGATTTTTGTCCCCACAACATGAGTAATACATGGACACACACACACACACACACACACACGCACAAATAGCTGGATAAGTTTATATCTTTCATTTGCAACACTGTTATCTTCTGGAATTCTGCATACAACCAGCTTACACCAGCAACACCTTGTCTATACGACAAGGGTGGCTGTGGCTCAGGAGGTAGAGCGGTCATCCATCAGGAGGTCGGTTGTTCGATCCCTGGCCTCCACAGTCCACATGCCGAACTATCTTTGGGCAAGATACTGAACCCCAAAACTGCCCCCAAATGCTGCGCCATTGGTGTGTGAATTCATATGTATGCCTTGAATAAAAGCATCTGTCAAATGACTAACTGCAATTGTAAATGTAACTTGAGTCTACCATCGCAAACACTCCAGGGGTCTAAATGTTCAAACAAAAAAATAAAATTAAAAATAATATAAGTATCTTGGAAATCTTGCAGTAGTCACATGTTCTAACAACTTTTGACAGTTTCTGCAAATAATGTTAGTTGGATAAAACCCATGACACATTTTGTAGGATATCTCTTTGACTTTGTTTGACTCTAAATGTGACCATAGTGTCAGCTGTGGCTGGCAGCAATGTGTTTTCAGGTTGTCTGTATGTCTGTTCATCCATGTGTCCGTATGTCCAATTCTCATGAAAGTTTTACCTCAGGAATGCCATTACACCTGGGAGAAATGTCCACTTGGACTCAAAAGTATGAACTGATCAGATTTTGGTGGTCAAAGGTCACCATGACCTCATTAAACACATTGTTGGAGAATCAAGAATTCATTCACTGATTATGACAAAATTTCACATTTCACACAATAAAATAATGAAGTGATGGCAATTTATATCCAAAAGGTCAAAGGTCAACTTCACTGTGACATTATAATGTTCTGCAAAAACACCATAACTCAGGAACAGAAGGATTGATTCTGACCATATTTCACACTTGTAAAAAGAGTCTGTAAGAGAAGACGGCATCTTTCTCTCTGGAAATTATTCACCGGAATCAAACATGTTAATATAGTGAAAACTTCTATTTTGTCATGAAATACAGTTAGCACCATTTATTAGATTCCCTCAAAGTTTTCACCACATAAAATCTGTGAGTCTGGATAGACATGGATGTAAACTTGACTGGTTTGTGAGGTTAGTTCTTGTAGGACATGTAGCAATGCCCACTCCTCTGAATATGAATCCATGGGCATCTTAGTTACAGCTTAGCAGCTCAAACATGTCAGTAAGATAGAGCTTACTGGTTGTGAATTCATATTTCAAGGAACTGAGGGAGTAAAGTGTTTCAGTTGTCTGGTAATCTAAAGCATCACCATCCAGTCAGTATGTTGAAGTGCTTGCCTTTTTTGGTTTCCATCGTCTGTTTGTGGAGATGTAGAGCGGCGTAAGTTTGCCAGTGTTTAATCCAAAGTTGGAGTGGAGGGGTGTTTTCTGCTATTATAAACACAACAGGACACACCCAACGCTTACGTGCCTTTTAAAAATACTCCCACGTTTTCAACACATCCTTTTTTGGCAGAAAAGCAGGGCAGTCAGTTGACACACACACACACACACACACACACACACACACACACACACACACACACACACACACACACACAACAATAGGCAGAAAAATTTGCTGCTTCTTATAGTTTCAGCTCTTCAGTGCTAGATCCTCTTAGTCTGTGGAGGTTTGATTTTATTTTGCAGAAAAAACAAAACAACAACAAAAAAAACAACAAAAAAAAAACCAACATGTGGGTTCAGAGCACCAAAGAGACAGCATTGGGGTTCTCTTAGTGGTTTGATGGCGGCACTGAACTCCATTGGGAGTGGCAGAGTGGTAATACCACCCGGCTACAAAGCTGACATAGTGAAAGTGATTGCCCAGTTAATTAGTACTGTGAGAATATAGATAAATATGCATTTTTGTGCTACAGGCTGCATAAAACCATTGCGCTGTAATCTTACGCTCGCATCTCCATCAAACGGCCCAAGTCGGGAGAGACTAAGATCACAGCGAGCTGTGTACTCTCTGATAATGCTGTTTCAGACCCTCTGTGGACTCACACAGGCCTTTCATATGTGTTATTTATGTAATTATTACGCTCATGAATTGCGGATTGTCAACAGCGGTTTGAAGATGAAGCACTGTGTCAATTAAAGTGATCCGCAATTGAAGTTTGCATCATCCACCACTACAGAGGGAGCAGCTTCTCTGATGTGCAGGCATGAATACAAGCAAATGCATGTGATTATTATTGTTTCCTATTATTGTTTACTTTGAGATTTCTCTGAAGTTAATTCTGAAAGTCTTTCACATTGAATCACTTTGAGTTGCACATCAGAGGGTGAACTTTAAATCAAATGGTTTTGGATTTTGGCTTTGTCATGCAAAGTTATTTGAGAGATTTATTTCAAACAGTTACTCTTGTCAAGCTGATATAAAGCTTTGGAATTTCAGAAATGTGTGATTCTCTCCAGAGCCATCATCAAACCAGACTGAACTTTCCACAACACGTGTTCAGTCAAACACATGTTGGCTTCTCAGAATTCCTCTGCAGAGTGGACATGTGCATCGAGGGTTGTTGTACTGTGACTGATTTTTCATTTAACACTGCAATACATCTTGATCTTGTATTTCACCATTAATGGTGGTCCTCAGTTCAGGTTAGATTAGATTTATTTGTCCTTTTGCAAGGAAAATTGTTTCCACCTTCCTCAGAATCAGATCACAATGTAAAAGTATGCAAATTAGCAGAGCAGGTGGACTAGTCAACAAGCACCCAGCTTCCAGTCTTTACGCTAATCTAATTGCCAACTTGCTCTAGCTCCATGTTTAACAAACAGATATGTGGCAGGAAAGCAAATAATCATGTTTACTAAAAATATCAAGTTATTTCTTTAAGCATATGGCCATAGTGCCCAGACTGCATTTTGGCCTAACTGAGAACTGATCAAAATGCAAACCAAACCACCTCAGGATGTGGTCAAATTCAATATGCACGGCATTCTGAATGCATTTACATCATTAAATGCAAAGCGTTATTCCTTATCCAGATAAGATATACACAAAGAGATCACACGTTAACATAGGGTATAAATCGAGGCCTTAACTCACACAATCAATGATGAAACTGCAGTTCTTGCAGATGTCACACTTTGAGAAGCATCATACACACTTTAACAGGATACAACTGTCGCTTGCAACACAAGCAAAAACCTTCCCAACAGATCAGATGAAGCAGCTTTCTGTTGCTTTAGGGTTTTAATTTCTTAATCTCCATCACATTTGGATACACAGCACACCCTGTCTGTTCCAAGAGATGGGTGTTTAGCTTTCGGAAAATTTGCTGACCATGTGTTACAAGAAAACTTAGTCTGGGGCCTGAAAGAGCTCAGCAGCACAATGTAGTCCCAGGGCACACCTAAGCATCACAGCAAGGCACACTAATTAACAATTAACATTGTACAAATTCTCCCTGCTCACTTGCTTTAAATAGGAGGAGGAGGACGGAGGAGTGGGGTTGGGTGAGGGTACTAAAGAACTTTTGAGGTTTCAGAAAACAAACTTTGCCAGGCATTCTTTAGACTTCGTTTGGCCAAGTCTGAATCAAAGCAAGCAGACAATCTTCCCTTTCATCTCTCTGAGGCTGTGAAGGAACGGACTGTGTCCTGCCATGGCTGTGAACTTGTACAGCTTAGCACTGTGAAGGCCATGATTTTTTTTCAGAGGGTCGTCCTTTGAGTGTATTTTTTTCCCTCTCTAACCTTTTGATCTAAATCTTCTTAACTTTAAATGAAGTGCTTCAGCCTCTTGAAGATTCAGAGCTTTCATGTCACTGTTTGTCTTGAGATGTAAATCCTCTTGGCGACGTGATGACTTGATCCCGTTGATCAAGTACGGTCTGAACTTAAGCATGGACATTCAGTCTCTCTGTCATTGTTCTATTCAGTGAAAATAACCTGTCTAACAAAAAGAGTATTCAGTGTCACATTTGGGCAGAAGATCAGATCTCCAGATCTGACATTTGTTGGATATTTTTGTTTGATCTTTAGTTACTGTACTTTCTGGGTGAATTCGTCATAATCCTGTTACACTGGCCATAATACTCAATACCTTTTGAGTTATATACAGTGATTGGTCACAAAGCACTGCGATGAAGCTTTCCCATTAATAGATTTTTAATGCTCCATACTGTGCAAGCTGAAGCTAATTCCCTTTCAATATGCTCATTTAAAATGTAAATTAAAACCAGGCATCTTAAACAGTAATAATCTTGCCATGTTCAATTTTTATGGCAAAGCATCAAAACATTTCTAATTTCTATACACTCTGAAATAAATCCACTTACTTGGTTCACTTGGAACATATGATGTATGCACAAATACAAAGATACAAACCACTGTACTTTCAGACACATTACAAGCCATGGCACCATGGCTTACATCCACACCTCAGTCACTTTGGGAATGTCTTCCTTCTTTACTCACACCTACTTGCCCATTTGTTGCTATCTTGCTGAAGTTAGCATGAAGGTGGAGTTGAGAGGACCTCTCTGTGACAAACTACTGGTATGAACATCTGCAACAGCATCAGAAACCAAATGAAATGGCCTTTAGGTAAGTCTGGTATTAATCTGACAGATTACATGCTTTGGTGTGATACTGAGTTGAATCTGTCAGAAAAACTGTGACTGTGTATATATACATATGTAATCAGTGTTGATAAATAAAAAGTATCAATAGATAAAAAAACAACCACATATCATTCACATAACAATGCAGAGAGATCTTATGATTCCAAATTGGTTGTCAAGTGTCTGATTTGTAAGATGTACATGGATATGAATTATAAATAATAAAGGCCCCAGGACGGAGCCTTGGGGAACACCATCAATCAAGAAGAGCTGAAAAAGTTTGATAAGATGCAAACCATTCTAGAGCCGTGCCTTCACAAAATTCTGAAAATGTTCGACAATGTTTTTATGAGTAGCAATATCCAGTGAAGCACATAAATCAAGTAGGAGGATGGAGCACAGCCGAGGATCAACATCAGTAAGAAGGTCATTACAGACTGTCAGAAGAGTTTTCTCTGAGCTCTTTTCTGGTTAATAAATATGGTAAATATTTAATAAAACAAAAAGCTCCACCTCAAAATCAAACTAAGTTTGCTAAAATCCAAATGAAGACATATGTATGAGTACACTAAGACATTATATGAATTTTATGAACATTATAAGAGAACATAAAACTGTAACAGAGAAGCCTGACATCCTAATACAGGCTGGTCCAAACTATGGGGACCCTATCAGCATACATCTTGTCCACCTTTGCTTTATTTTGGACCCCGGGAAGAACACAATGACCTTGCCTGGTTCAAAGAGAAGACACATAATACATATGTACACGTGTACACATGTGTTTGTGTGTGCATGAATGTGTAGTACAACTATGGGTGGTGGTTTGGGAGTTTGAAAATATGATCACCCAAATTTAAGGATAGTTGTGTGGCTGGAAAGCTTTCTTGCTATTTTCAGACATGGCATGGTTTATCCAAAGCATGATCTGCTCAATATATCATTGGCACTTGGATCTCTCCATACTTGCAGAGACATGGTAATGAGGCGGATACAAGCTGTGCACCTGTGCTCCAGTGCACTGATGTAAAGGGGCCTCCAGGGGGGCTGTAAGAGCACACAGAACACACTCTTCTAGTTATTCACATGATGTACGGCAGAAATAAACATTCCTGCACCCAAGCCTATCCTGACCCAACTGTGCCAGTGTTTGGCCAGCCGGTCAGAGAAATAAGAGGAATCCCTGGTGCTCTGTGCTTAGTGCTGCTAAACAGGCTTTTGTATGTGCTATACACAACGCTCCATCACTGGCACTTTGGACAGCGTGAGGGCTCTGCTGCCAAGGGAGCTCCTAGCTGTTGTTCTTTTCATCTAAGTTAAGCCACTTGGCCCACGGCAGAATGGACATGGAGAAGAAAGGACAGGCAGGATTCCTCCCCATCTCCCTCTGAGACACATTTCCCCTGCATTTTATCCTCACAACCTTGGTCTGATTCACCATGAATTCTTTGGAACACTTTGGTACCACTTAATTTACATGTATGCCAACAGGCTTTTAATGTATTTAAAACTTGGATGATGTTCAAAGGATGCTATAATTCCTCTGAAATAGGCCTTTTGAAGGCTTTATCTTGTTCTTTCTCTTCTGGCTAATCTTGGAGCCCCTCCGTATGCCAGAGCAATTTTTCTAATGCCAATTAAGCTTGACATTAGCATAAAACAGCTTTCAAAGTTTTTTTTTTTAACTTTCTGAATGAAAAAAGTGATGTTAAATGGACACTTATTTACACTCTAATCATCTATCTTTGGAGTTTTACATTGAGCAACCTCAGTAAAATAAAGGGCCCTGTTTTTTGTTTATGTAATCCTGATATTAGCAGATGGGAATATGGAGGACAAAATTCCCTCAATAACAACTCAACACATTTGTTTTTTTTTTTTTTTTCCTGCTTTTTTCTTTCTTCTTTTTTTTTTTTTTTTTTGCAAATTAGCAGTCCCTGTGGTACAACATCACACAGTCTGCTTTGTGTCCAAATGAAGGTTATGCTATTAATGCAGAACATGTTGGCAGTCTCTTTCATTTCTCCCAAGAACTGTGATAATTGCCATAGAGTACTAGGAATCAATTAATTACCATTAGGGCTTCATTCCAGAGCACAGTGAAGCGCACAGCAAATGGTTTTTCATTAGCCACAAATGTGCAAATGTGACCCACGGGAGAAACTAAAATTCTTCGCAGATTTCTTGCATTTTTGAGTGGAAGTTAAAAGCCTTGTTCTTTCTCCACATGGAGAGCTGGGACACATTCCACTCCCAAGGAAAAAGTATAGGTCCCACTCAGGGGATCGCTGTGGGAAAACTCAAGCTGTTGTTGAATTGGATTCTTGTTTTTCAGAGCTGAGAACAGTGGGACCAAATAAATCTGCTGTATAAATTCTATTACTTTGTGTTGTGGGATTATTTGAATTATGATAAACAGCTTCATTAAACAAATCCTTTGAAGTGAAAGTGTTTATTTAGTCAATTTCACAAAGTAAGAGAGTAGATTGTAAAGTGGACCAGGAATCTGAAGGCAGTGGTGGTGATGAGGAACAATAAGGCCTCAAGGTCTCAAATACATCTGTAAATACTCACTACAAGCTGCAAATTTATGGTTTGTTTGGCACATGACCACAGCACAGGTGAGTGAAAGTGAGCAACAACAAGAGCGGTGTAAAGCAGTCCAATCAGCAGCAGCAGTAAAGCAGGCCCACTCTTCTGGAGGTACTACAGTCTGACCTACATCTGTATGTGCACACCATACATGGTCAGTGTGTAATTATTATAGAACCATACACTAGACATGCCCATTTCTAATATTCTTTTAAATAATACAACATGCTCTCAGTCTGCATTGTGACGTATTCAACACAGCTGTAAGTAATTACATTAATAAATGCTGTATTTTATTCCGGTATGTCAGATCCAGGCCAGTGGTATTATTCATGCTCACTCACTGGAAAAACGTAAATGGACAGAGCCGTCATTAATGTTATTGTTACACCTGTGGCTTTCCTTATGTTACAGGTATTTGATGTTTTCTGGATTATAAAAGGATCAAAACATACTTTTAAATAAACAAACATTTTGAATATCGCAGCAATAATTGTATATAGAGTTTTGAGCTTTTCAAAATTACGTGGAAGATGTAGAACATATTTTTATCTTCATGCGACTGAGTCATTTCTAGTCATGGTAATGCTAAAACTAATTCTACACTTATATCTAATCGTTACCACACAGTTATATCCTGTCATTACCGTAGTCTGAAGTATTATCAAAGCATGCATGCAAGTAAAAACCGTTTCAGATGAACTTCTCTACCTTAGATTGTGGACTGCACATCCTGCTCAGTAACTGCTCTTCCTCTGCAAACATCTTAGTTTTCACCAGAGTGTATTTATAGAGGATGGAAAAAAAAAATCTTACACTTCAAAAGTACAGCTCATTTTACATCTAACCTGCATATTGTGGTAGAGATAAAACTGGACAAAAAGCTACTGTACCCTTGCTGAAATGCTTCCATGTAATTAGTGGGAACCAGTTGAGTCATAAGTAAATGCCAGTCAAGTTCTTTTCAGTTGGCTCTGTTTTCTCAAAAACTTAACGTACACTGGTAAAAAACTTTACATTATACAAAATACTTTTTAATACAAATATCTTTGTTGTCTTGTACCTTTTCTTGTGACACTTACAGATGGCAGAGTTGCTTGTGTGGGTGGTAGATTGTTAATGTAGCCGTACATTCAAGCTTACTTTACCTCTTTCCCTCTTTGTGTTTCTCATAAAATGTATTTAGGTGACCCACCCAAATAGGTTTTCCCCCACCCACAAAAAGATTCTTCTACCACATTAAAGTCTTCTTTTCACAAATCTTTAAAGAAATGCAGTTGTAAGTGCCGAGTAATTAAGCCAGAATGCACAATTATGTGCAGCATATTAGAGATAACTTTCCTAATTAGAAGGGAGCCTGCGACTGTAGCCTCTAAAATGCTGATTGTTGGTGGTCCTACCACGGAGGTCAAGCACCATGAAGAATTTTCAGCCTGTAGGGACACCCGGCCAGTTCTGACTATATGTTGTCAGTGTATACTTGTTGATTCTGAGATGTTTTTCTGATCCTCACTGAATGCCTCTCACTGACTGTCATATGCTGGATATTGACAAAGTAAACTGACTTTCAACTTGCAGCAGATTTTGCCTTACCTGCCTGTTGTGCTACCTGCAGCCAAACTGACTGATGGTGAACTTTTGATACCCTTAAACAAGTCCAGCAAGACAAGCCTCGAAATCATTCTGAGGGTTAGACGGGATATGTTTGCATGGGGATTTCCACTAAAACAATGATGCAATGTCACTGTGACCTACATATTTTAGACCGGCTAAGTAGAGGCTCGAGGACAGGGATAGGACGATATCCTTATCCTTGATACTATCATGATACTTGGCTGCTGATTCAATGTGTGTTGTGATTCTGCAAGTATTGTGGTTCGATTAGAACATTTAGAACAACTTTTTTTTTTTATTTTACAACACTAGACCATGGGGAAAAGTTGAACAATACACTTCTGTTTTATGTCATCGCTACACTGCATATAAAATGGTAAATAAAACACTTTTTTGAAGTAAACTGCTACATTTAGCTGCTCCTGCTCATCAAGCTAATACCATAAAACAATAATAAATAAAAATAAGGCCAAAATCCCTGAACGCTATGCCTCTACATATTCAAAAATAGATTCAGGATCACGGAATCAATGCAGGATTTCCCTGAATCACAGTACTTAAGTGATTCAATTTTTTCCCCACCCCTACTATAGGAGCTGATATATGAAGAATTTGACCAGAATTCTGCCATCCTCTAGAGTTTGATGCCGAAGCTGCACTTTACTGCCAGACCTGTTTCCACATCAAGTATAATGGGTCCATAAGCTGACACAGGTACCTCAGTGATATCAGCTAAGTGGGAAAAAGTGACCAGTCCATCATCAATTAAGGATGACAACATACAGCACCTGCAGTATGAAGCTGAAATGAAAAGCTTTTACTTCTCTGGCACAAAAGCTGGTTTCTGAGTTAAGTACACTCAGAGTGCTGCTCACACGTTCCTGAAAAAGGGAAGAGGTCCCCAAGTAAAGAGACTTTGAGGCTACTTCTGAAGAATCCGTGAACATGTCTCTCAACACTCTCTTGTGTTTCTGTCTCGTTATCTGACTCTTTAATCATATTTCTGTTCCTTTGCGATGCTGCTGTGGCAATGCTTTGCTACTGTCACCTCACAGCTACTGTGGGGTACCGTTGCGAATCCAAGTTGATTCACCGCCTCAGAACAGAGAAGCCAGAATGAGAGTAAGAGAGACTTTAAAAGGAGAGCCCCATAAAGGCTTAGCAAATGCCAGAGGAATACAAGAGCAAATAAGATAATTTGCAAACTTCATGATTTTCTTGAAAGGAAATAAAGATCCATTCCTGTCCCAAAGACAGAGCCCCCCACTCGCTACTCAAAAAGTGGGAGTGCAACCCATTAGCAGCGAGTCACTCGTACTGATCGTCAGCATTAGAAAGTGCTTTCAACTCTGCTGGCTGTCAGTAACTTGGGCAGCTTGGAAGAGCTTTAGCTTCAATTCGGAGAGGCTGTGGTCGGCAATGACAAAATCAGTTTGAACTCTTGTGTGCAGGACCTGTTTAAAGGGGTTTTGGATCAAAGCAGCCTAAGTGGGTCAAAATTACCTTGACCATCTGAGAACAGTCACATTTTGGAGGGGGGTGGGGGTAATCTGCAATGTAGAGGGTAGATTAACATTTTGCAGAGAAGATTCCTCTCAAAGATGTCAGATCAAAGCGAAGCGAAGCTTTTATTCCTTCTCCTCCGATGTTCCACTGACTCAGTGTTAATTTAGTAATTTGGCTGGTGCTTTACTCTGTGTGTAGCAAGCCGAAAGTGTGTTTACCTTTTCAGTATTTGGAGAAACATCTGGCTGGCTCTTTTGCTTTGCTTTTTATATGAAATACAACAAAGAATCCAGAATTTATTTCTGTCTTCGGGAACATGAAGGTGCTCAATATCACCTCCTGCATGAGATGGTGTAAACTTTTCAGAGGCAGAAATGTTTTATTGTACACTTCAGAGAGGAATCACTGCCGAATACACACAGTCTGCTTTCATTTGGAAAGGACACTGATGAAAGACATTGCAAACAGTACAGGGACATTATTTAAAAGGTTGCACCAAAGACAGGCAGACAGACACAGTCCATGCACTCAAATTTTGAAAAAAAGGAATGTAATTTCAGTGTTTATCCTTTGTTATATTTCTCTTTTTAGCCATGCTGACTGTGGATAGCAACATGAGTTGTTTGGTCAGTGTTTAACCACTTTGGTCCACACTGAAGTATCTCAACATCAACTGAGTAAATGGCCAAGAAATTTGTACTGACCTTCATGGTGCCCAGAGGATGGATCCTCATGACTTGGTGATTTCCTGACTTTTCCTCCAGCACCACCATAGACTTCACATTTGTGATTTTGACTGACACAGTTTGACAGCTATTGAATGGTAATGCTAATGAATTGTCATGAAATTTGGCACCACCAATAGGTCAAATACCTGCAAAAGTAAAGCAATTCCCATCAGTCTCAGCTGGACTTTGTGTTTAGTGGTAATCACCAAGTGTTAGCATGCTAACGTTCTACAAGAAAAATTCGATTTCGATTCGATTTCAGTCACCAGAGACCAACGTATCAACCTCAAGCTAAAGTCATTTAACTCAACATTGATGCGTAGCCATGCCAACATACTATTTTTCCCATGTGTGGAGCAGAGCAACGTAAAGACAAACTATGCTGTTGGGTGAAAGACAACCCTGATAGCAGCATCTATCCTAGAAGTAGCCATTGTTGTAATTACTCCCCCTTGGTTCTGGTACACAGTTTGACACTAGCTGTGGTCCTGCTGGTGCTGCTGGTTGGCTAATTGTTAGTCCCACTGCGGGGCTCACTGGATCGACTGCTTGTTCAACTGAGATATCGCTGTTTCATGTCAGGATGTCAGTTAAGTCAGTGGAGTGGCAAGGTAAACATTTTACATCAGCATGCTAGCATCGTCGCTAGCATGCTGATGTTAACCTTTATCTCACAGCGTCACTGCAGTAACTTTTAAAGAAAAAAGACCTTCCTCATCATTTTAATTGCTTTTGGGCTGTTGATTTGTTATGATCCAAAACTGGTCTCAAGGTTTGTCATTTTCTTTATCTCAGCTTGCTTTTGTGAAGGTCAACAGCAGCCCATGCCTCTCTCAGTCAGTGTGAACGTTGTGGAAGATAAGCGAGAACTCAGGAGCAACCTAATCCAGCCAGTCTGGGCAAAAATTGTTTGAAGCAGTAATGAGCCATGGCAGTTACTCAATGGGAGCTCTGTATGAGCAAATAGACAAGAGGTGAAGAGCCATCATAGATTAAAATCAGACAAAAACCTGTATTGACAAATCACTGCAGTCCTTCCTGCAAAATCGCCAGGAGGGAATAAATACCTGTTTGCTTGCTGCTCCTCCTGAGGACCTGTCTGCTCTGTTAATATCTTGTTAGTACCTTTAGTTGTACTGTAGCTGTGCTTTCTTTTAACTCTATAACTGCAAAAAGGAAACTGAAAACCTGTTCTTTTTATTTTCTCCACTTTAAATAAGCAACAGATATGTACTGTATCTCTATTAAGAACTGATCTCATCACTAAAAACTGCACATGTATTTTTCATTCCATTTATGTCGGAGCGCCAGTTTCTGTGGCTTCTTTCTTAATATAGACTTTTAAATAAAGGGTAAATGACAGAGGGAATTGCTCTTGTATTACTGGAATCATCTTGCCTCAGTTCATTAGCAGAGGTAATTTCTGTTTTAACCTAAGCCATGCTAATTCCAGTCTGGCCTTTCGTACATGTGAGGCAGTCCTTTAAAGACGCCTCGCTTTTGAAGCCTGCTGGTCGAGCTGTTCAAAGCTGCAGCTGTTTTTGGTGGTGTTTGACAGCTTTAATTGATGTTTATTTTGGCATTGAGTTTCATTCCTTTCATGCAAATGTCCTGCATGCAGCGAAATGGGTCAGGGCAGCACTAGGTGGGCACAGTTTGTGTGTACCAGGATAAGAGCAAAGTGCTTAACGAATTTACATTTTAGATCACAGAATCTCAACAAGCAGAGCACAACCAAAAGCAGCCAAAGTGAAAAACGGCCTCACAAGTCTCTTTGATTAGATAATGGATGGTGAAAACTTTGTGTAGTATGTTACTAAATCTTGTTTTACAAAGATGCAAATTCTTCATTTTCCGGGACCAGATAACGAGACTATAATCTTCATTTTCACCTTCATGTTTTGTGGGAAAATTATCCATCCCATTATTTTTCTCTTAAGATGTTTCTTGAGGGACTTTTTTAAATTTTTTTTTTTCCTCGTTTGATATATGTTTGAGCTCCTTGGCTATGTTTTGCTGTGGCATTGCTGCCAGTCTGCCCACCTGTAGACCTGCAGAGTCGGCCTCCTCTCAGACATTCTGGCTCACCGCATGTTCCCCCTCCCACCCCCATCCCGCCATGGTTTTCCCTCCACCAGGACTGACATCACCAGGGAGGCACGCAGGGGCCTCCTCATCTGCTCCCAATTACAGCCTCGCAAACTCCTCCACGGAAAAGACTTCAAACTGTTATGAAACCGAGAGGAACAACCTGAGACCTCAAGAAAACAAACCGCTGACGAAGCTCTGCCACTAGTAGGTCTGGCAAGGTGTGGATCTGTGTGTGATCATCCGACGACATTTTGCTTCAAATTAAGGTTTCAGCAGGGCTTAGAGGATATTATCAGAGGCAGTATTGTGGATGTGGAAATGTAAGATGTTCCGACATGGCAAGCAAGGTCTGGATACGCAGCAGGCCCATAAGAAAGAATGGGAGTATGATGTTTCCCATTCCCACTGAGTTTGGGTGAGAATAAACAGGACACTCCGCCTGACTTCTGTTTGAACTTCAGGGTTGTCCTGTGCCAAATACATAGGAGGCCATAAAATCCAGAGGGGTTAAAAATAAAATGCCACAAATGGCCTGTTCATATTTGTTGCTGTTTTTGGTTCAGCGTCAACATCTATTTATCCTCACAGATTTATCCTGAACCATTTTTCAAATTTTAAAAACATTGCTGCTTTGATAGATGGAGGGAGATTTGTACTTCGTACTGAGAAAACATGCCTAATCTTGGATTAAGCTGCACTACCATTTTAAGGTCAGAGGTCCACTCGCAGTCATCATGCATCAAAGTCAGATACAGTAGAGCAGAAACAACACAGATACTGTGGAAGGCCCTCTTTGAGTCAGCTGTGATCACAGTTGGATTGAAACGTGACCATTTTCATACTGTGTAAGGAGACAAAATAAGACAAAATAAGCAGATGCTGATTCCCTGGACTTGGTTATTCCCAAGTTATTGTAAATCCAACGCAAGGTAATAACTGTACATGGTCACTGCATTGAGAGATGTAGCATAACTGTCCAAAAAAATACAGTTTTAGGTGATAAAATACAGTAACACTTAATAAAACTTAAAGTTTATATATACATGCATGAAGAGTTGGGTCAGAGTTCATGGTATTCATACAGTTTAGAATGAGTGAAATATGTAATTATGCTGACGTAGTTTGCATTAATTAACAATGTAAATGATGTTATATAGTGTTACATTCTGTTGTTTTTGTGAAATTTGATTTAAAATCTTACCAGTTTCTGTCATAATCAACCAGAATTTTAATTAATCACCTCTTTTACTTTTCACCCTGAAAATTAGCTTTGTCAGTTCTTTCCATTAGCTACACAACAGCTACACTTGGCCGCTGCGGGTGTAAATAACCAGTAATAACTTTTCTCCAGCGAAAAACTAGTTTCTGTGGTGCAGCCTGTTTAAATTCACTGCTGCGTAGCTTTATCTCCACTTAGTAAAAACTTACACTATGGCTGGTGCAACTGGCAGCAAAATTTTTAAAGAGGCCTAAAACAATGGAAAAAAGATTTTATGTTTTTTTAGTTTGTGGCAAACATAGAAACATATTCACCAATATTGTAAAAATGTGTGTTTTTGACTGCACATACTCATCACTTTCTCTTTTTGTGGCTATAAATTACAGTCTGTGGAGCTACGTGCTAAGCACACTGAACACTGCAGGGATTCTGTGTTTTTAGTCCAAGTGGAACCACCCAGGAGTTTAAAATGTGTAAACCTGAGCCAATGAAAGTGTGATGCTTCAACGCTGATAAGAGTCACTGAGGTAATATGGGTGTGTATCAAGTAGCTGGCACACGTAGTGTTTTCACAGGTGATTGTGAAGGTCACTGACATTGAGAATCTCGCTGTGAGAGATTGTGCTATGACCCATACGCTCTCCAGATGTTTCCCAACATGCAAAGGGAGACAGACCTGACCCTGCTCCATCCACTAATACGACACTTCTGAAAACTGCAAGGCACTCAGAGAGCACACACACTTGTCTAAGATTCATGTAGTCCTCCAAATTTGTTTTTAAAGTAAATACTTTTCATCAGATTCTGGATTTGCTTCAAACTGCACATTAGTGCTGCAACCTTTCATTCGAAAATCTGAACATTGGAGAGAATCAGATATTCGATTTGTTATCATCTGTTTGAATTCCAAATTTACACTACTCCTAAAGTGCACTGTCTGTCTGTTTGCTGACTTTGTAAAACGCCACTGCCTCAAGATGTGAGCTCGTTGCTCGACTGAGGCAGCGCCGTCACCACAAATGAACAGAACACAGTCAGCACAGATCTTGCCTGCCAAAGTTCAGTCGCCCGCTGAGCAGAAAAGTGCACAGCGTAGGTGATCACAAAAAGCAGGAGGGAGCAGAATGGATGATTAGTGCTTTTCAAATGGAAAACTGGTTTTGCTGTGTATTTGAGAACAAAAGTCGATAACAAATGAAATGAAAATTAATATCATGCTTCAGAGATGCAAGCTGCACTACACAGAGCGGTCTGCACACATGGAATGGCAACGAATCGTCTCTGGAACGTGACACTGACCGTTAGGTTGTATGTATGTAAGTGTTACTCTGGCATGGGCCCTTGTATTATGTTGGTGGGGGCTGAAGTAAAAGAGACATGTGCAGAGTCATTTACTTTGGTCATAACTGACAACTTAACTGTTACCAACAGTATACAGGTAAGATTGTTAGTTTAAACTGCAAGAGCTAGCATGGCTAACAACAGAAAATTACACAGCTCTTTCTCAAACACTTTACTGTCAATACCTGTTGTGCCCTTGCACTCATTGCAGAAAAGCAAACCTCCTTTTTCTGCTGCTTGTATTATTTCACCATATAATTCCAACAAATCATGCAGGTTTGAATTCATTTGAACTTGCTTTTTGAAAAAGACACAGCCCTAACACATAGTAAAAATCAATCACAGGATAAATGGGCAAGATTTAGTGGCATCTAGCTGTGAATGTTGCAGATTACAACCAACTTTAACCCCTTGCCCCACCCGTCCCTTACCAAGCCTGTTGCAGAACCTAGAGTGGCCACAAAACTTGCAAAAGGCACCAGTGTTTGGTTTGTCTGTTCTGGGCTACTGTAGAAACATGACAGTGTGACATGGCGGACTCTGTGGAAGAGGAGCAGCTCCCTCTAAATACATCTTTCTAACAACCCCTATCTTCAGATAGAGTAATAAAAACTTGTGAATATTATGTTTAATTTCTGCCCTATTCTGCCAACAGATCCCCCTTAATCTTACACACTGGTCCTCTAAATGCTGTAGTTAAAGACCTTTTCCTTCTCCTTCATTAAAATTTCCAGAAAACATGAATATGCAAATGTTTTTCATTTGAGTACTCTCAAACACTGTAGTGTCCAGTATTTGTGCACTGGAAGTGCCATTTGTGGTCATGCTCATAGGCCCACCTTTTAAAATCAGATTTTCAATCAATAAAATTTACATTTTCAGAAATTAATGTGAAAACAGCCTTCTAGTGTCACATGTACAGTATCACTCTACACAGAGAAGCTCAAACATTAATCAGAGGGAACATAAAGAAAAATGGGGACTTTAAATGATTATATCATGAAAATGTTCAAATGTGTCCTATCTTGCAATGTTCAGAAGTCACTGGATCCAGTTCCTATTCCATTCCAAATTCTCTGCTTGTACCAGTAGGCAATGATAGGGGCAGTCTCCAGCAGGATGACATCACTGGCCTCTATGGACCCTCCGTCCCCTGTCCCCTCACCTTCACCCCCACACCCACCTTCAGAGCCAGTCGTTGGAGCACCAGCTATCCATCTGGCCAGCCTTTCTCTCTCTGGGAACACAACTTCATTACAGACATGAATTGTCTTATTGTGAAGACCTAACTGCCCCGTTTTGCAGGAGAGGGTGGGGCCTTGCTGGACACTGGGGCATCATGCGGTGACCCGGCTTCAGGGGTCATTTCACCCACTGTTTGGAAAGCATCTCACGTAACGCATCACTGGATGACTGCCCCCTCTTCTCAGCTGAGGGCCCTCTCACAGCCACACCAGGAATCAACGTGCTGAACATCATTGTACACGCACACTCAATTCTTAACGAGTGTGCGCTTATGGACACCACCCACATATAACACATAACGTTTTATACTAAAGTGACCAGTTTGTTCTTCTGAGAGAAAATCCTGAAATATTTTTAAACAAAAGAAGTTTTCTATTCTTTCAGTTTTATTTGATCGATTTGATTTTCTAGTCCTGTACTCTCACCTGCAGCTTTACCCCTACTTGAGCAATATTGTTGAGTTCTTGTTTAATTCCTGCACTTTGATTTTGAGGTTGGTTTTACTCTGCAATGTGACCCTGAAAGTACTAAACCTTCTCATGATGAAAGGAGTTTGTGGATGGTCATTTACTGGCATAGGCAGAATTTATCATCTTTGATGGTGGTTTATTTGAAGACTAACAGCTGACCTTGGTTGCCATTGAGTAGGAAAGAGGACAGTTTCTTCACAAGGCATGTGCACTGTCAGGTCCAGCCAACTTTAACAAATATGTATGGAAAATCAGTCCTTTTTTTTTGCAAAGTAGGCAGTAGACAGGCAAACCTTCAGAGGCAGACATCTGTGGGTGAGTTATTAAGAGTCAGGTTGGTTGGAGAGTGTTTGATCAGCTCCTGGAGGAAGCAGCAGTCTCCTCCTGTGGAGGACGTAGTCCATGTATGTCCCGTAAACTATAGGAGCCTGAAGACATGCATCTCTCAACAGGATATTGAAACATACAATTGCATAACACTGTTAAAGCTACTGAAATCAATATTTTTCTACAACCTCATTCAAGCAACTGTTCAAACAATGTGATAACGTGAAAAGTGTGAATCCACAGAGAATTATCGTCGGAATGTGCAGTGTCAGCTTTTCAGAGCTTTACAATGAGTTTCAGCTAATTTCTTTTAGTTGTCTGGCCCACAGCTTTACTGCTTCGATTCACTCTCACCACTCTGATAGCATCGTTTGTGGATGCAGCATGCAGCTTTGCTCAGTGAAAAAGCTCAAAAAGCCAGTGTACACTACCTGTTCAGCACCAAAACAGCAGACAGACACAGCAACAAGCTGGTGAACATACTGGAGCATTTTGCAACTAACGAGTGTGAGAGTGAATATTGGACTCAAGGGAAGCTTAAGAGTAACATGTTATTCACTCTGACCATCAACAACAATCTTGTGGGTACAGGTGCAGCAGAGCCCAGATTTTCAGCCTGGTGTAAAGCTACATTCGCAGAAACAGAAAAAAATCCATTCTTAAAGTGAATAACTAATACCAGTCTGATAGCTATTCCTATGGAGTGCACAAAAAGAAAAAAAAGAAAAAAATCAACAAGAAGACACCTTTTTTTTTTTTTTTTTGCAGAATAACACTTCAATTATGCCCATCAATTTAATCCAAATTTAGTCTAGTGTGCCAGCTTGCTTCAAGAAAGCATTTTAACAACTTTAGTGACAACCTTGGTGGGGCTCTTGGGATGACAATGTTGATGGATTGCTTGGTCCATTGCTTTGGTCCAAAGTGAAATATCTTGAAAAAAAAAAAAAGAAATTCGCTTTCATGTTTCTCACAGGATGAATTGTAATAATTTTGGTGATCTCCTGGCCTTCTATAGCATCGTTAAGTAAAAACAACTAGGTTTGTTCAATTCTTGCAAAGTATTTTGCAGGTGCACTGACATTCCCGTCATCCGTGGCCATAGTTTGTGTTTAGGGCTAAGTAGCAAGTGTTAGCATGCTAACATGCTAGACTAGGATGGTGAACATGGTAAACATTTTGTCTGTATAATTTATATCATAACCGTCTTGCCATGTTGATGCTATTATTTGCTCAATGTTCTGCTGCTAGCATTGGTTTAGATTTATCTTGTTAAACTTCGTTTTAGCTTGTTAGCAAATTTATGAGTGTACCTGTTGTTTGCAAGCGTATCCCTGAATTGTGTTGTGGCATATTCACAATTGTCCAGTGCAATCACAGCATCCATAAAGCGGATGGAATAGGAAAAATACTAATGCTTGTAATTGCAATGCCATTCCAAATTATTGAAACCATGCAAGTTCTCTTGAAAGACAGAATCCTACTTATCCTGCCACCAAGTGTTGAGGCTGGTACATATAATAACTTGTTTTGTGCCAGAAATTGTGCTATAAAAGGAATCAATATGCTTTATTATTTATTTGTTCATTGTAACATATAGTCGTTGAAACATTTTATAGAGGTAAAAAGCAGCCAGTAAAGAATTAGTTTTGCTTTTATTGATTTTCTTATGAAATGTCCTCGATGCTTTCTTGCCAAGCAGCTACAGGCAGAAGTCTGTGGGGCTGGCTATGTGCCAACTCAGAAATGTTTTATTGTTGTGGAAAAATTATTTTAAGTATTTACTTCACAATGCTGCTTGAGGCATGCCTGCTTCTGCTGACAGCCCTCTGTAGCTTTTGTCTGGTTAAATGATATGCTTTACAAGATTTTTTTAAAGGTAAACACACAAAGAACAATGTCAAAACGGTGTGTTGTGAAATGCTCTTCAGAATCGTTCTGTTCAAAAAGCGCTCCACATGATGCCTTTTTCTCCTGAGCAACATCAGTGAATGCACGAGCCTTTAAACGAGCCTGATCGCCTCTCAGTGTAACGATGTGGAAAAGTGTAATGTGCCTTGCTCTGTTCATCCATGCAGGAATCACATAACATGAAATTCTTACATTAAATTCATGTAACTTCTCTTTCTTTTTCCTTCAGTGGATGAGACAAACCTTTTAATTTGTGAAATAAACAAGACAGTATATTGTCGAGACACATTAAGCCGATCTGACAAATTTTAAAGCTGTGTGAATCTCCAAGGTTTCTTCTTCTTCTTTCTCACACTTAGTATGTTGTTGGCCTGTTGCCTAAAAGTCTCTTTTTTATTTGACAGCTCCAGCAGAAGCTCCACACTTTCCTCTATGCAGGTTACACTCTTGCTACCACTGTGCTCCAGCTTTGAGCGTAAGCATTTGGAAATTTCAGACCAAGACTGCATCAGTTGTTGCAGTGGAACAGGTGACCTTGATGGCTTCTATTGTGCTTCTACACCTTCATGAAGTACTTCCATTTAGCTGCAACAAGGACTGTGTTCAGTGTTTCACAACAAGGGACCTCTTTTATCTGTTTAATAGCAAATCTGATGACTCATGACATGCTCGACATCAAGCTGTAAAACGGGAAATATATGATATGATTGTTATTGTTGTGTTATTGGCTTCTTATCAGCAGAGGTGCGTATTTTGATTTTCCATTCTCCCAAAAGAAAAGGGAATTGTCCTGCTTATTTCCATGTGGATCTGTAGGTGAAAGGTCACAGGTTTGTGGACAGGAAGCCTTTCTGCAACAAGAGCCGAGTCTCACTGTCCCGAGCCTTAGCCATGTTATTCCTAAACATGCCTCTTTACTGTGGAAAGCGCTGCTAAATATTTGGGTATTAGCCTGCCATTGTTTTCCTGTGTGGACCTCAGTCTCGCGTCTCAAGCCGAATGCCCTGAAGATGATATAACACTCAGTGCAATTTGATCGTGGCCTCTGTGATTGAACCCAAGCAGAGAGTGCAATTTCAAAGCCTGCTGAAACTATTCAAAACACCAGCGGCCTGTTAACGGCCCAGGATAATGAATTCCATGGCAGTGCGGGCCTCTACGTGTGGGAGACTCAGAGCTTAGCTAAATAAACCTTGTCTGGCTGAGTGGCCCCACTGGTACCCAGCCCTATGGGGACGAAAGCAGCCTGGTTTCTCACAGGTCACTGGACGGGCTCAGTGTTAATGACAGCCTCATTTACCCTAAACTCATGGTTCCATCCACTAGCAACATCCCACAAGTCACACCTCTACTCTGTCACAAAGGATAGGCTACTTTTGGCAAGGGCATTGTTCGTGGCTCAGCTTGAAATGACAAACTCCGTCTACAGAGAGTTCATTGGAGTTGTGCTGGTTGAAGCTGATAGCAGAGATCATAACTCTTCCCTGTGGTGGGAGTGACAGATTCTGACTTTTTTTCCCCCCCTTTTCTCTTCATTAACTATTCACATTTACACCTTATGTGCAGATCACCATCGCCACTCGACATGGGTCCAAGCAGTTCAAAGGCGGCGTTGCTTGGAAGTGTGCACGCCACCCCAGGAGTCGCCGGGCCTCAGACACCTGCAGAGTGGTGGGTGCTGAGAGCTTGGGCGTGTTTGGATCAGGGACTGAATTTTCCTCTGAAGATGAGGAAAAGGTTTATGGCACGCTCCCATGAGAGTGTCTCCTGCTCTTTGAAGCTCCTGTCTTGGTGGCTGCTCTTATCTTGTGAAAGGATTATTTTATCTCCTCCTGTTCCTTTCTTTCTCTTCTTCTCCTCCTTCTTCTTCGTCATCGCTCTCTCACTTTCTATCAGCTCAGGTTTTGAGCAGTTCTCTTAGGAGATCCTCTCCTTGCCCTTGCTCTTTCTCCACTCATTTCCTATTTCTCACTTGCAGAGTACACCCATTCCTCTTTTCGCCACCACCCCCACTCTCTTCCCTCTGCTTCCTCTGCTGCACCCCATTCTCTTTTTCTTTTTCTCAATCTCCTCTATTCTACCCTTCCAACACATGACAGACTGTGTAATTAATGAGCATCATAAACCTCTCTTTCTATTAGCTACCCATTAGTAAACCTGGCAAGCCTGTCATTTTGGACAAAAACACACAGCTCCTTCATTTGATCCTCACATCAAAGGGGGAACCCCACTGTTTTCGGCTGAATACACTAATTGTGTCCTCGTTCTGGATGGGGCTACACCCCCACCGCTTCAAAAAAGCAGCCAGTGCCGAGTGCAGATAGTAAAGAGACGAACAGAAGCAGAAAGTATTGATTATACAGGCCTAAATGTGGGGAGTTTTTGACATTGGAAAAATTACCAGTCATTCAGCGGCGCGCCTAAAAGTCTGCACAAGTGTGTGTATTTGTTTACTGCACTTGCTCTGTTCAGTTTTACTATAGACACATTTTGCAAGAAGGAAATGTCAGTGGGCTTAAGGCCCTTTTTATGACTGTTTTATGTGCTACTTTTAAGATAAAAAGGATTTTTTTTTTTTTGCAGTACTGGTAAGGATACTCCTATTTCACACCATAAACCAATAATGTTAATTACAGGATCAGATACCTCATTAAGACTAAACCTTAGGAAGTTCAATGGGGAAGATTTTTTTTAATTTGGATGTTTGATAATTGTGTGCAGCTCACTGATTTTTTGCTCTAACTTGAGAAAACACATTAAAACCAAAGCAAGCTTTGAGGTACTCTAGCTATACAATTCTTCAGCTTTTGTTACATGTACTAACTTTTATTGAAACTGCACACAATGCATAATGTAGGATTTTTAATCTTTAATATGTGCATTTACAAAATGATTTCGATAACAGGGTCAAATGTAAAATGTTTAAACCACATCCTTTGAGTCTGTTATGGTTGTACATGTTATTTCTCTTTTATACACTGTCATGTAAAATGACTGATAATGGTCTTGCTGGGCATCAGATGCTCTCAATGAAAGGAGCAGCTAGTTTGTATGAATGAATATCAAAAGTGCTATTAGCAGTGTATGGTTGCATCTGCTCTGACACTGAATTTCCCTCCACTCTGCTTATTGCTGTGAAAGCTTCCAGTATGCAGAATGGCAAACGCATGCCAGGCTGTCTTTCCCTCCCTGTGGACCCTTCGCCTGACACATCACACGCTGGGCCACCACAATGGGCTGAGTCACCACCGCTGCAGGAATCAACACTGTACTTCAGTCACGATTGTCTTCTGCCCTTTACAATATCTATGCTCTTTTGTTCCTCAAGATAAAGGCAACAGTCACATGTTTGAGCTTTAAGCGCCCAGCAGCTGCTCTTCTCTCCCTCCACATGCTTCACATCCCCCTCCTCACCACCAGGCAGCGTTCCCTCCGGTGGGCTCTCCAGGCATCAGGCCGCTAACATTGTTACAAGGATATAAACACAGACAAACCATTAGATCCTCCTGAATCGGGCCGTCTGAATGCCCCCCATTATGCCGGTTTCCAGGGAGAATGCTCAGTTTTATGGTGGAATGAGCTAGAGTTGGCCACCAAGGCAGGAGCTCCCCCAGGTCAATAAATACCTACATCAATCAGGCAGGTGCCTAAAGAATTTTGCTATTGTTCTATGAAAGTCCCCCCCCCCAAAAAAAAAAAAACAAAAAAACACAACAGATATTTAGGAGACAAATTTCCACCAGAGTTGACAAATGCCTCAATAAAAGCCAGATATTTACTTCATTCATTCTCTGATTTGATGATGTGTCAAGCTAATATAACTGCATCCCACGATAATGGGGATTGATTGGAGGTTTGGGGGTTTGCGTCCATGAGATGGAACTCTGGCTTAAAGCCCCCGCCACCTCCTCTCTCGCAGGCATCAAAGGCGAAGCTTGGAAATAGGGCCCGCAAAGCCATCTCTCCGTTGGCCTCTTCAAAGGACAGGAAGTGTGTCAGAGGGACCGGCCTTCTTTCCCAGCAAATTCAGGCGAGTTGCTATAATAACAAGCTCATCTGTGTGTCTGTGGCAGACTAGTTCAAAGGGGAGCCTGATTCCTCTTGGTACAACATGTGATGATAGAGTCAGGATGCGGAAACCACTGTTTAGTAGAAACACAACTGGAGGGCTGCATTAGAGACATGTGTCCAGTGTATAGTCCCATCCCTAAAGATATGAAAATCTTTCCCAGAAAATTGGTGCCAGATTACATTTTTGATCTTGACTTCCCCAGAAATCATCCCAACTCAGTTATATTTGCATATGTCACCTTTGGCTATTAGGAGCTTCACTATGTGCAGGAATTTATAGGACCTCGTCTGCAGGTACTGTTGATAGTGTGTTAAACTCTATGTAAGCTCAAGCTTGATTTACAGTTGTGTGTTAAAGGGTTACATAGCCTGTGGCGCGCGTGTGTAGACTTCTTATCTACACCGTAGGCTACGCTGTAACTGACCTGCGTGTGCCTCTTCAAATGTGTAACTACATGTTGGGGCTACAGCGACTACGAAGGCACCATGTGAGGGCTGCTAGAACTTACCTAGTTTCTGATGAAGGTAGAGATTGCTGACAATAATAAAATAATGTAAGGTAATGTAAGGAGCTATGAGTGGGTGAGGTCTGATGCTGAGGCTGTACTGTACTTCCCATGTGAAGTGCTTCAATGGTTATGCCTTTCTGAGAGCACAGGAATTGGATGTGTCAGTGAGGTATGACACAGGCGCACTGCAACACACTGAGTGATCCTGCCTCTGCTTTTTTTTGAAGCATGTGGCAGAGGGAACCATAAATGACTGAAGCTCACGAATAGGGCAACTTCTCACTGTCTTACATTTGCTGGCTGCCAGATTTTCCTCCAACAGCAATGCCAGATTTGGGCTTTTCTTTCTACCACAGAGGATGACTTACAGGAATGTTACAAGGTCCTGCGCTGGCAAATTGCTGCTGTTACATATATGGAAGCTTAACTGGTTTTATATGTGATGCCAACATGGGAATTGCTTAAGGTGCACATGGTAGATACATAGTTAGACCAAGATGTATGTGCTGGAGGCAAATGGATACAGGTAAAGAAACCAGACCTGTAAACTTAAAGACATATAGAGGTCCACAGTAATCTAGAGGTCATACCAACCAAGCATGTGGGAGGCTGAAATATATTTTGCAATTTAAATATCACTTCCACAAGTTCACTTGCTTTTACAGATGTTTAGTTTTTGAAATTGAACAAAGCCTCCTGTAAGATTTTAATCTGCTGTTTTTAGACTTAAAAGAAAAAAATACACCATGGCACAGAAATGACAAGAGAAGAGTTCTGCTCTAAAATTAGACATCCAGCAAACATGGCAAGTTTTTTTGCAACCTGATTGAGAATTCAGAAAACCTTTGCTTAGCTTATTATCTAAATGTATTTAAGTCTACTGTTTCTGAAGATGCACTTATTTGATGCACACGTGAAACTAGTCACTAATTACAGTACAACAAAGATATTTATTCTTTAGTGAAGCAGAGAAAAAATATTGCACTACAGATCATAGGTCAGTGTTTTCTCTTGGTTATAGTTAAGATATATACATTTTTCCCAAAAATCATAGCATGAATTTTCTCTTTGAGGATTTTCACTGCATTTCAGTGGAAACGGTCAATATTGTTCATTTGGAATCATTCAGCAGTCACAGACTGAAGACTGGAAAAAAACTCTTCAACATGATTCATGTTTGGGGCATGCATTGCTAAGTATCAAATACTGATGTGGTACTGCTTAAGAATGTCTGAAACTTTATCAGTGCTTTCTCACAAGATGATGCCCGCAGTGTGTGTATAGTACTGTCACACTGAGTCTGGCATGACACGTGGCACAGTGGCCTCTGTCTTTTATTAGATTATTGAAGACTTCAAAAGAATCACAGCCTGCTTTCATCTGCTGCCTCAGTCCAATAAGACTTTCTAAACCTTACTCTCGTGTCAAAGACCCCAAAAAGACGAGACATGCTGACCACAGATCCCAACAGGCCTTCAATATGATTTTGTCCCCAGGAAGCCCAAGTGAGTAGATTATTGCTGGCATGGTTTAAATTAACAACTTTATAGGTCAAAAGGGAATCCAATTTAATTGTGTGCTGGTATGTTCTGTCTATATAAGTGTGTCAATAAAGTTATATGTAAGTAACGTAATTAATCATTGAAGAATCATCCATCCAGCTCCACTGAGAAAAAGACTTTTAACAATTCCAAATGAGTGTTTTTGGCATTTTGCTTGTTTTATCAGCTTTCAAATAAGATGTTACAAACTACATGTTGGGACTAGGACTCACTTGAGTTGAGGGGGTTGGTCCCAATTAACCTGCTAATGTCATGGGACCCCTGCAGCACCTGGGGAAGTGCCTACACTCATCTTCGGGAACCACTAGCGCTGTAAGTGCGTTTAAATGCACTTGCTTGTAGTCTGGGCAGAGGTGTACATCCTGACCTTCCAGCGGCTGAAATCAAGGTTCTCTCGACACCTCTTCTGCGCTTTGAACAGACTGGAGAGGGAGAACTGGGCTGAGTCAAGTATGCCAGAGAAAGTCAACTTACACCGGAAATTATGATATCAATTTTCATAATAAATACATGGAGACAAACTATAATACTGACGCGTTAAACTGCTGTCGGGTTGTTTCTGACAGGTTGGTTGAGTTTTTTTTTCAGCCGATGGTTTAACTTCAACAAGCCCAGGTTTACAGAAACTTACATATCGCACTTTTCAAAATTGCAGGCATTAAGAATTGGCTCTGTGAACAACTTTTTTCTTGCTTCATGAATCATTCACTCGTATGGATACCCTTATAGCACATATCATATTAAAACGTTTGTTCTTTGTGTTTCCAAACATAATAGTAATTGGCCACACGTCATCTGTATTTTCGCTTTGCTAATCATTTCGTGAAGCAAAGAGCTCAGCAGTGAAGTGTTTTATTATGAAAGCGTGAACAGGAAGTCGCGTGTCGTCCCGCGCGTGTTTTCAGTGGTGGCGCTCTGGATCAAAGGCTCGCTTGGCTCTCCACTCATACGGTCCTGTGCTGAGCGCAGTCTGCACTCGGTCTCCACGGACGCTCCTCTGTCTGGATATCGTCGCCTGCTTTCTTTTTTACTCTGGATTATATTCTTCGGATGGTTTTTAACTCCAACTCGATGCATAGAAATGGGTAAACTGCACTCGAAACATGGTAAGCTTTCTTATTCCTGAGAGAAATCACAGCTGCAGCTCTTCTTCTGGTGCTGTGATACTTTCGAGTAACAGTATTTATTGTCTTCTCACTTTCTTCCTCTCAAGCCGCTATTTGTAAACCGAGGGAGAGCCCAGAAGGTAAGCGCCCTTGTTTCCTTATCGTACAGTGCATGCTAAAGTCTCTCATTCTGTCAGTTTGTGAACAGCAGAGCAGTTTTCGGAGTGAGCTCTCGGCTCCTCAGAGCAGCATTGCAGCGCAGGGTCCGACTCTTTGAAGATGGAGCGCTTATGGAAAACATGAGTGTAGCGCGTAGAAAAAGACTTTCTAGTTGCTAATACAGCGCTTCTTTGTTTCAGGTGACAGTTTTGTAGTCAATGCCTGTTTGGCGAGAAAGGGAATCGACGACTGGCTCGTGAAGCAGAAATACTACTGCACGAGCTCTCGTCTCGAGCAGCGGGACTGTCACCACAAGAATAACTGCGGTCTGACTGCACGGGTGAGTACGACGCTGTCCGCGAGCTTCACGCACTTATGGGGAAATAACAGGTAGCCGATTAGAAATGCTTGTGAATGGTCTCCTCTGGGTGCTTTCAGACAATCAGGACGAGGCTCTTTAACTGTGCGTTTCAAGGTTTTTCCCCTCGTTAGTTGTTTGGCATGAGGCTACATTTAACGGAGACTCCAGTTCGAGTCCGTCATGTGTCGAAGTCTTCCTCTTCTTACGAACTTGAAGTCTTCACAAACTTTCTCAAAGCCCTCTTGGTGGACAGACCTGGGTGTCTATTCATGCTGGAGTTCAGTGTTTCTGTTTTCAGACAGTTGCAGTGATTGAAGGTGAATTTACACCTCGCTGGCACTCTTAAAGTGAAACCACAAAGCACCTTAGTTTTGTGTCTGCTCCAGGCTTTGTTTTCCTGTTTTCTCTTCCACGGTGACAAAATGAAAGGACGGATTTTAACACTCCTTCGGTAGACCTCTCATCTGCTCCTGTAGGGCTCAAATGTTGGGATCAGCCTCTGCACTGATCCGAAAGGGATTTTTTTTTTTTTTTACAGGTAACAATAGATCAAGCCTGAGCTGAAAGCATTGCTCGGTGACAGTGTGGTGACAAGTGTGGATTGTAAAGGCTGGTGAGAAATGTTGGAGGTCACGCTTGTTTTGTATTTTGGCATTGCCGTAAACACTGTGCTGTTGTTGTCAAGTGAGGAAATCCTTTGGAATTGCTTCAGAGGAGCCTTAAGCCTCTTTGGTTAGCGATGCCTTCCTCAAAGGCGGCATGTTTGAGGAACTGGAGCCCATCAAGACAAAAGGAAAATCAGTTCCTCCACCCACGATCCAGACACTTTGAGCAGAAATGTACCAATCTGCTAAATGCATCCTAGAATACAGGATCTCTTGCATTTAACACATTAGAGCAGCAGCTGTAACAGTGTGTTGAGATGTTGTGTGGCATGATTTTTCTTTACCATACTTGACAGTTCTTTTAGATGCTGGCTGCTATGAAAAAAACAGAATCCTCTCATCGCTGGCGTGTAGCTGCTGCATGAAGTGAGCAATCTTATGTTCCCTTCTCGTCCCCTCTCATTTGGTTTTATGATGATAAAACTTATGCTTTCATGGCAGGCAGCAGCTCTGCTGTAAAGCAAGCACGACACAATTGCACATGCTGGCTTGTATGTTGTTGCTGGTATGAGGATTTATCGGCATGCTGGTGAGGAGAAGGCAAACATCAGACTTGAGGAAGTCTCAGGCAACTGAAATATCTACTGATTCCAGCCTAAGCCAGGTCTAAAGTCCACCATTGTTTTGCTTTCTGCGGGAAGGTGTTGTTGATAGCTTTCCTTTGCCTGAAGGCCGGTGTTGAATGTTGGGCTAGTGACGAGAGAAGAAATGATTCTTTAATTAATGTCCCGTCTGAGGTTGGGACTGGCTTCACATGTAGAACTCACATGGTGTCAAAGTTATTAATTCTGCCATGTGCCCAAAGCTACCATGAACGTCATATAGGAACAGGACACCACTCACTGCAGGCTCTGAGCTGTTTTGGGGGAGTGGTGCTTCAAGAAACACCTGGAACTATATTTATTTTTGAGAGCATTTCGACGCTGCTGCAGCACAAAAACTGTGCCATTTACATCGTTGCTGATGCGTTGAGTGGGTTCATATGGTTTGGGCAATTTAAGCATTTAAAACCTGATTATTACCATGCAATTACCATCCATTATCACCACAAAAACAAATATTCGTTAGTCTGTTCCTGGAAATAGGCATGTGTTTCTTTTCCGAACAACAGCGGTGTGTGAAGTTTTGGCTCAGGACGGAGCCGGAGCCGCCGCTCAAAGGGTTGGATGTTTTTGAAAAATTTGGAGTTAGCGGAGCTCAGTTTGTATAAATAATTCAAGTCCCCGCGTCTAATGGCTTTTATAGCTCAGAGGGAAAGTGAACAAAAGAAGAAAGGTGTTTCCACCATCAATATTTATTTGGGTGCTTTCCCCTTTTTGTGTTGCCTTTTTAAAGTGATTTAGAAACCTTAAATATTTCATTCTTACGTTTAAACCATTTGTTTGCTTTTTGTTGTATTTTGAGTGTCACAATTACACGTTGAGTGTGTCCACACGTGACATCACATACATTAGCCTTTTTTTTTTTTATCTCAACGCGGTGGCACCTCTACACAGGCTGCCTCAAAGGTGGATGACATGATTATCTTGTCAGCGTACTGATCTAGAGGGAGACCTCCTACGTTTCTGCCCCCACACTTCAAATAAATGTTCTCATCAATCAGATATGACAGAGTTTAGGAGACGTGTGCTTCAATGCTGTTGACCTGCACCAAAAAAGTCATGGCTTTGAGTTGCTGTCAGTAGCCTCCCTAAAGCCTTTATGTGCCACGCTGTACATTTGTCATGTGCGGTGTACGCCCCATGCTAAATGTTACGATTTCAACATTTATGCGTCGTAGAATATTGCAAGTAAATGTTTCATTTGCTGCTTTAGTTCACATGAGAGCATTGCTCAAATGTTACGAGGTCCCAATGCGTCCAGAGTATTTATGGACTAAACTCCAAGTGTGGAAGTCATTTTACTTCAAAAGATGTACCCTAAAAATAATAGATGCTCAAAATGATCTCAAATCTTGAATTATGAATTATACTTCAAGATGAATCTATAGCCCTCTGTGACACACGCTTTAACTGTATTAGAAGTCTTTGCACTCTGTGAGAGGAGGTTTAAAAGCTCGACCCCGCTGTGCCTTCAGATAGAAACAGAAGCTAGCCTCTTAGGTGAGAGAATGTGATTGAAACCCTCATAGTTTTAAAAGCTGTCTATATTGTATAGAGTACCTGTGGAGACAGTTATTTATAGCCGCTGTTCTTTGAGCCCCCCTCCCAGCTGAACCAGGGTCCAGGAGAATGTGGGTCAGGTGTCAACAGTAGGGAGTCCACACTTGGAATTCTTTTGATCTGATCTTTTTTGAACCATATTCCCCACAGGAGCAGTGCCCGTTTCTCACAAGTCATTGTTTGGAAGAGCCGCTCACACTAACACTTTGTCTTCATTAATGGTTTTAGAATTGAAATTGGAGCGCGCACAGACAGACTGAGACATAAAGATGCACTTGACGGCTTAACGATGTCTCCATGCAGACTCTACACCCATTCATGAGTTGTGCCGTCAGATGCAGCATTTGTTTGGCAGACAGTGAGTGAGTGGTGCGAGCAGGTGGATCTGTGGATCTCAGCACGAGGTCCAGGTCATGTGAGCCTCGCACACTTTCCCCCCTGTGTACAGCATGATGTCTACACCTACCCGTAAATTTGATATGCTATGTGCACCCTGTAGGATTGTGTCGCTGACATACACATTGATAGGGAGGAAGGTTTTCACAACTTATGACTTGGAAGTTCAAATTTCTGTTGGTTAGTTTATTGGGTTGCTCCTCTTGGCATCAGATGAAAGAACAGCTCATCACGTTGAAAATATAATCTTGTTTAATGGTTATTCCTCACCAAGTTGCCCCTTTCTATTCTTAAAACCCCCTTCCCCCTCTCCTGGTTCTCCCCTCTCCTCCTTTCTCCCCTCCTAGCCTCCATCTGTTTCTTGAGTTTACCCTGTGGCCCTGTGTTGGTTCTGGCTGATGAAATGAGACTACATTTGAAGTGGGCCACGCAGGGAGGTGTTTGTAGTGACACCGATGGCCCCTCCTCCGCTCTGAAGCCCTATCCTCTGTGTAGCAAAAGCCACTTCCAGTCTTCCCAAGCCGCCACTCTCACAATTCCAAAGTGTATATATATCTGTTTTCAAACCGAGTTCCCATCAACTTGTGTGGAGCCGTAGACAAAAAGGAAAGGTACATCTGACGACAGACTACAACTCAAAACTGAATCACAGTGAAACTTCTGCCCCCAACCCCCTTGTCTCGCAGTTGGTTTCCAGCCCTTTGATTTTTTTTGAAAGTAGAAAGGTTTTTTTGGAAGTAGGCCTAAAGCTTTTAAACGCATTCCCTCAGCCTCCGAGTCTGATAAAAGACATGGCAGGTTGTGCGCCCCCTTCGTCTTTTGCTTCTGCTGTTGTGCTTTTTCTCTCCTTGTCGTTCTCACAAAGCGAGGGCCCTTGTCTAGAAGCTGAAAGCACCTTTCAAATGCAGACTCCTCTTCCTCTTTCTCTCCTTCTTTCTGTCGTCTCCCTGTGCATTTTCTTTTCCCACCGGCTGGCTTGTTGTGCGTGCTGTGTGACGTATGCCCCTCTCCCACCGGGCTCTACCCCCTCTGTGCTCCCAAGGGACCGAGGGCCTGTTGTTGCTCTTTGAAGAGGCTGGGAGAAAAGTTTGGAGCCACACTCTAAAGAGAAGAAAAGCCTTAGCCTTTGGGGAGGAGGGGTAGCACCTGGCCATAGAGGGGCTCTGTGATTTTTTTTTTTTAATTTTCCCATGAGAAGATGGGGTGGAAGTGTTGGGCTGACGTCAACGTAGCTGGCGGACTGGGAGGTTTGAGGAGGTGCAGGTGGCTTTAATGTCACATTCGGCATTGTATGTCACATAGATTACTGAAAGCTGGAGGAGTTTCTCCCTTGTGACAAAGCAGAGTAGATACCTCTTTTCTGCTGTGAATGGTGCTCTCTGGAGAGGATTTCTGTGGAAGAGTGATACTGGTTTAGAGTAAGGTAAAGCTCTAGTGGCATGTAGACATTTGATCAGGCTTATCCACCCACATATATATGTGTATATATACAGCATATGTATATATGTGTGTGTGTGTGTGTGTATGTATATATATATATATTTATATATATATATATATAAAAGTTTCTAAAAGCAATGACAGCTGTCACTTGCAGGTGTCAGTAGGAATAAAACCATTTGGCATCTTAATAGTATGACAGAAATGGTGCTCATGTATGTGCAAATCTGTTCATACATGTGTATGTGAGTGTGCAGTATGTCTGGAGTCAGCTGTATGGATGCACACCAGAGATCAAAGGCTTCTGAGGGAATGTGCTCTAAATCTGAGGGGATTAGTGTCTGAGATTGTGCTTTGTTTCCCCAAATATATGCTCAATTTGGAGTGATGGATAGCTGTTGATCAAAGTGTCTCTCACCACCCTTTCACAGTGACATTTAGGCTGGAGGGTTTGTTCCACACTCAATGGTGGCATTTATTTCACAATTCTAGGAAACTGATAGATTTTAAGGATGCTCAGCTGTTTGGTTTTTCTTTGTTTTGAAACGGGACTCATCCTCAGATTGAAATGGCTTGTGATTGATAAGCATGTGGCTTGTAAATAGTTTGAATGGTGTGACACTCTGAGCAGATAGTCCTTCTAAAGCTAGAGTTCATTTAACTGACATCATCATCTTTGCCGTAATGTTTACATATCTGCAACCTTTTGATGTGTGTGTATGCTTTAGAAATGCTAATGCTTTTTGAAAAGCTTCTGGAAAGTGCTCCTTTCCACTTTGCCTTGAAATATTAAGTTAGACAGGAGAGCAATTAATTGTCAAATATTTTAGCAGATAGATAATGGCTGGTTTCGTGCAGTCAATATGGCAGATCAAAGACTTTTACAACTGGGCATGCACATTTTATATAATTCCTTTGATAGATTAATGTTGATTCTAATGAAAGGCAGTACTTCAAGAATACGGTTTCATCTATCACAGCATTAAATATGAGAGACCACATGTTAGTTACAATGCTGTTCATATTACAGCAAACTACTCTGAAGAGAAGGTCAGTCATTACACACGCATTAGTAAATAGTAGTAAATAGCACAATACTACTACTACTACAATACTACACACTAATAGACTGCCATCACAGTGCATAAACTTGTTTCACTCTTCACAGTTTGACTTGTAGCACAGGTGTAACTAGTAACAGTAATGATGGATCAGTTCACTTAGGTGTCCCGGTAAGCCATGACAGTGAGGCAGCACTCAAACTACCAGGACGCTGGACCCAGCTCACCTAAATGGAATACAGCAAATAATGTCATTAATTACACATGTGCCTTTCCTGCTCTGACATGTCAGAGGAGTGAGAGGAACAGCAAGCAGTGGTCATAGACGATTATTTTTTTCATATAGTAGACGCCTTGATTGTATGATTCACCACTGTATGTTCGCCTGCAACTATTGAAAATAAAGTTCTGAATGTAAGACGTGTGTTTCAGGTGAGGGACTGACAGGGCTGTGTGGGTCAGGGAGAAACGCGTTGTGACTCTGGCTCCTCGGAGCATTCTGCAGGAGCACACTGCCCATGTTAATCACCCACCCACTTAAAAGGCTCTGCTGAAGTGGGTGTTTAAGTGTTTAAACCCTGAATAATTCTCTCTTGTTTGTTTATCAGGTTCCCCTGCGGGTTGTGCTCTGGCCCGTGCGGTAAGCGCTGAATAATTTGACTGAGCACTCAGAGTGGCTCTCAAATAAACGAGATCAACATCTGCATAAAGCTGCTGTCAAGCTCTCATGAGACTGCATGCATGCAGAGGAAGGTGCACACATGCTTATGTGCCATGAAGCACGCAGGCACTCGCAGACATACATACACACATTACCCATATGTTTACCCTAATAGGTGAATCCATTCATCACTGCTATCAGACGCAGCATCCCAGCGTGATTCCCCTCCACTTGTTTTTCCTACAAACTGGTTGGAGGGAAACACCAGTGATGGACTCCACAGCTTCCATGAGCCCTGCTGTTGCATTACCCCCCTTGTGTTTGAGAGCTTTTCTGACCAGGGCTCTAAGGCCACCTGAGGTAGAGTGATGAAGGAAGTGGATTTAGGTAAACAAGTTGGGAGAGCATTGTGCCTCCCACAGAGGTTTCAGGGCTCTTCAGCTCTTCCTGTGGCGCCGGGGCTGGAGGAGGTCTGGATTGTCTGTTAGAGGATGTTTTTGGTGGAAGGAAAGCTAAACAGAGGAGTGGCCCTGCTGAAAGGAAAGCTGTCCTCCCCTGGTGTGTTTATGCTCCACAGGTGCCACAACCCAAAGACGACCTCACCCTGTAGACTCTCAAAGAAGCAGGCCAACCCTGTGTTCTCCAGAGGGCCATTTGCCCTGTCTGTCAAACATACCAACCCCCCACCGAGTTTCTTGTTTAAGTTGTAAAAAACAAAAAAATGGTTTTATAATTCTTTGGTGAACTGCTTCAACATAAGCCTCTTTTACACAACCCGTTCAAGTTGGGAATGTTGCAATGCTATTCCATGTTACTGTTCTGTATAAAACGTACCGACGCAGAAGGGGGGGGCATTGTTGTTCTGCCGTTAAGCCAGCAGGAGAGGTAGTAACAGAGCTGAATCGATGTCTGTGGTGAAATGGGGAGCCGGCAGGATGGGACAGGGGTGAGACGTTTTAATGCCGTGTTATATGTGAGCCACCACTAAAAAAGCAGCTAGCAGCAGTTAGCAGCAACCTCAAAAAAGGAGCGTCTGCAGAATGTGTGCGTCTAACAAAAGCACCCGACACAGTGATATTGAACCAGACGCCAATGCTGTTGTGTAACATGTCAGGCCTATAAGCTTGTGTTTAAAGTGTTCCGGTGTTTTAGCATAAACTCTGTCCTCCCTATATATTCAACTTCATGTTACGTAAGCTTATTCAGAGGCTCACACAGCATGTTAAATTTGATCTCTCTGTTTCTCCACTGGTATTTATATTTCTGGATGTATGTTGATGATGTGATTATCTCACTTATATTCAAGACACACATAGTAGAGCTGTGATACAAATGCAGTGGAAGTGATGCACCTGTTGACCGAATTCAGGGTTTGAGAGTAAATATAGAGAACGTGCATGCTTTAGCTTTTCCATAAATGTTTCCTGGTTAGTGGTTTATGTGGATGTGTGTGTATTTCTGTAGGATTTTTGTTTCTGTGTGCGCTGTATATTAATGTATATGTGAGCATCGGCAGTAGGTAGCAGTTTACAACTGAGTAACCAACTACACTGCAAGTTCATTATGGCAAGCAGTGACACAAGCCACTAATTCCAGTCAGCTATGAATAGAAACCTGCCCCTGGCACCAGCGTACTTGTATATAGTAGTTGAAGTGTCTATTTCTGCTGCTATGTTTACTTGCAAAGTTGAAACACTCTCTGTAATTACAGAGATTTTAGGTCCCCAGTTAAAAGGTCAGATGTGAGGGATGTTTAGAGGTAGTGGCTTGTGGCTGGCAGGATGTCTGCTCCAAACATGCTGTGCGTGTGTCTATGTGTGCACTTGTGTGTGTGACTGTATGGACATATGTGTGCATAGGCAGCGAGGAAGAATTGCCACCTTGGTGTGGAGGTCAGCTCCATCTGGTCACCATGCGCACGTCAGAGGTTTTCATAACTGCCACCTACCACATGGAGCACATAGAGCTTGATTGCAGTGATGAGGTTTAGATGCTGCCTTTGAATTAAATATGATGGACTGGTACTTACAGATGTTACTAACGAGTTTTTATGACATCTCCTCATCCACAGTTTGCTTCTGTTTCACTGTTTAGTGGCTGGACTGCATCCAGACTGCATTCACAATACAAATCTGACAACTTACAAAACTGGTTCTGTAGATCAGATAGTATTACGAGCTAAAACCATTATCTGTTTTGCGCATTCCAACTTTTAGTCTGACATGTGCTGGCTGGATCAGATCAAGAGAAGACTTTGATTCTAAATGACATCCTTTATTAGAAAAGATAACGACCTTCAGGGCTTGTCGAAGTCTAATGTCTTTTTTCGAGGGCAACTTCTAAGTGAGCTAATTTTCTTTAGGTAATGTAATCTTTGGAATTTTTAAAACACAATTGAGTGTTGTGAAAACATCAAGGAAGAGTTGTCTCAGCATGAATATGGACTATTTTAGAGTGGGATCCTTAAGCTGCAGCTGCTGACATGACAAGTTACACAAGTGTTTCTTCTCACTCAGCTGTGGTTAAAGGTTGAAGTGGCTGTCACTTTCTTGCTGCCCTCGAGGTAGACTCCCTGACTAAAACTTTGTTCCTCCTGCACTTTGCAGCACTTGAGACTGGTGTCTGAAGCCACCCAGACGACTGAAGGGCTGTCTGTCCTCAAAGAGAGCTTTAACTAATTACTAAGACCCCCTAGAGACGGTGTGGCACACTCTCTGTGGAGCACAACATGCATGGTAGCAGGCACGTTGCCAACCAGTTGCCTTAAATGTATAATCCATCCTATTTTTTCCATAAGGATTGATACACGTGCACATGCTCTGTGAGCCCATGTCTTCTCAGGAGGATTGCTTTGCTCCTTTTTGCCAAATAAGTTAAAGGTTCCAGAGCAAACTAATTTCCTTCATGAAGGGTGAGATATCCTATTGCTGTTCTAACCGCACAAGCTTTTGGAGATGAGGTGTGTCATTTTGCATAAGACTTCCTCTCTTCTCTCTCTCATTCTTTGGAACCAAGCTTTACTCTGAATTCAGAGGGCCATAATGTTGTGATTTGTTACTCTTGGCAGGCGGAGACCACCTGTAAATCAAGGCCAAGCGACAGGCTGTCTCCATTCCCTTCCAAACCAAAGCTTCCTCTTGGGAATGCAAGGTCTCAAAGTGGAGTTCGTTGGCTGGTGGAGAATGTGCGTTAAGGATTCACCTCTAGCTCAGATTCCCCTGTTAAGTCTCTTACTCCCAAGGAAACTTGAGGATAAAAACAGAAGTGGCTTTGCTCATGCTGTCCGCTCACATGTTGCTTTAATGCTTAGTTTGTGACTGAATATGAGCATTGCCAAATCAGCAGTGACTCATTAGTAGTAGCAGCATTGGTCTAATTTCTTCTGAGGCCACAATAATAATCTTCAGGTGTCCAAACTTTTGCTAATTTCTTGCACTCACGTAAGTTTTGTGCATCAGAGGTTGGTCTTTTTTTTAACCTTTTTCAATTTGTACAACCAAATTTAAGGGAAAAGTAAGAGAGCGTTCGTGACTGTGGCTGGTTCTAGAAAATGAAAGCACTCTCAGCAATTGGTGTCTCTAAATTGCTGGAGGGGTGATCATACAGTTCGACTCTTGATCTTGACACCTTGTATCCTCTCCCTCTCCCCCTCTCTGGTGAGATAAGGCTTTGATAAACAGCGTGATAAATGTTAATTGCTGTGGTTATATATTTTTTAAAAGCTAATAAAGGCTGTTACCTTGAGTAACAGGTAGGGTTTAGTGCCCGAGGGGCTGGCTGAGTTGTAAAAGCTTATCTTTGCAGGTGTAAAAGTTTTGTAAATGGGTCATTAAAGTGTTGGCCAACTTCACACATAAAACACAAAAAAGGGAGAGGGGGAGGGAGATTACTTCAGATCAGCATGTTTCTCGCAGCGTAGAGATGAGGGCTGTAAATCTCTGCTAATATTCCACTGAGCCTTTCAGGAGGCAGCCTTTGATGTGGGTGAGGTAATGTGACCAGCAGTGTTTGCAATGTAAATCTGACGTGGAGAGATGAGTGGTGGCTGTGTTCTATCGCTCTACAAAAGACAGCCAACCAATCACAGCCCTTGTGGGTCCCGTAAAAGAATAAAACAAAAAAACAAAACAACGAACACATATGTACAATGTGTGAACAAAAATGCACACCCAGACAGGTCTTGTAGCCTCTTATCCATCAATGTCAGAGAGTTCATTTACACAGGCATACAGTATAATTTCACTTAATATATAGTTTACAGGCAAAACTGAGCCACACCTCCACCATATGCAGGGCGTCACTGAAGTGCCTTTGGCCTGTGTGTGTGTGTGTTTGTGTGTTTGTGTGGAGAATCTCTGTATGACCTGTCTTGTGAACTACAGTTAACACGGTAAGCCCTCTGGCATGTACTGCCTGCTCAAACCCTTCCTGTCGTGGTCTTGCTGACCATGCACACTTAAAAAGAGCAGCTTCCTCCAACCTGCTTGGTGATGGATCCCAACTCCATGGGTATAATTTCCTTCCTGGGGTGCAGGCAGAGAAATGAGTGACACAGAGGGGTGTCAGGCATGGGGCCGCAGTGTCTGGAGAGAAGGTGTCTGTCTTTGATGCTCCCACTGAGACATTAAATTACACATTAGCACCCTTTCGTCAGAGGACTTAAAAAAATATTTATCCAGTTTCTTGTCAACCTAATTCAAGTATTGCTCCAGAGATGATGAAAAACCATTCAGATTAAGTGGTTGTGATGCAGAAGAGAAAGCTTTAGTGGTCATTTGGGGGCATCCATGTGGTTTTAAAGTTGGGTGTTGTAACCACTTGATGATATTTGCACAATTTTCCCATCTGACAAAAGTCCTAAATTATGAATGTGTTGCTGCATAGTTAACTTTGTAATAATATTGTTCAGCTGTGTAATATTCATCCTGAAAAATAAAACTAAATGCACTGTAAGCTGTTTCTGATTAAAAGCATCCACCAGTTAGCTTACATTTTGGTAATGGTGCATGTGAAGGGCCCAACATCAAAAGATTTACAGTCTGTGACCTCTGGGAAGGCATTGAGAATCTTTTCAAAGGCATGAAATTGCATTGTAAAACACTGCAGATATGACTTCCTCTTGGCACTACGGACTGCTCATGAGATCAGTTTTATGCATTTGTTCGGTAAAGCTCTGACATGCTAGGAGACTCGAGCATCTGTTCTACTGGAGCAAATTCAAGTAACTACCTCAGTGCATCCTATGATGATGAGCCTGATCGTCTCTTTGTAAAAGAAAACCCAAACAGATTTATCTTGTTTGGCTAGAGAGATATGCAGACACATTAATTTGCCATGGCTCTCAGTCTGTAGGTGTTGTATGAAAATTGGCCCCATCTCCCCTCCCTCCATCTCGCGTCAGCTTTGCTATGCTATATGATTATCTGAGATCTATATTTCATGTGTGAAAACTGATCTCCTTTGAAGCCTCACTCAGAAGCAGTGCAGCACTTCACTACCTCACATCAACACTCTCTATCTTGGCTCCATCTCGGGGCGTCATGTTTTACTGCTACGTGGAGCTTTGAATGAGGCTGTTTAATGTTGCTGGAAGGTGAGGAGCACTCCAGCAGAAACAACTGCAAAAGACTGGACTTATTTTGATGATGACTGGTGGTCTGTTTAGTCCCCCCCCCCCCAGAAACACCGCCACACTTACCACACAGAGCAGGACAGGCGCTGCTCCAGATTGCAAGTCGCGCTGCTCGGTCCTTTGAAACTGCCTCCGGTGGATCTCAGTTTACTCTTTGGGATGGTGGAGGGGGGATGGGTATTTCCTCTCTTGAGATCTCTAGCGAGTAACACTACACCTATAAGCTAATTTGCAGCTCTAAAGCTAATAAGAGTTTTTTTCTTTGTTGTTTTACTTCTTGGTTTTCAACATTGGGGCTGTGTGTGCACCAGAGCTTTTGAAAATTCCCATGCTGTACAGCTGTTTTCACCATTAGCATTTCGTCAGCTTTAGCTAATGGCTGCTATCCAGGCCAGACAGATTCACTCCAAATCTCTTTACTTGCCAAGTGCACTACTTTTATGGGGCAAAGTACAGAGACGTGATGACAAGTTAAGTGTACCTTAACGTACCTGCTACAAGGACAGCAAGACACCACATGTCTTTAACTGTCCCTTTTTATTTTATGATGCTCTCTGTAGTCTACCATGTCCATCAATCTGCCTATAGTACAGATATTGGACACGCTGTAGCTGTGGTGAAGTGAGAATAATTACCTCTCACTTTCTGTAATGCTCTGTTTCACACTCTCCAGTGCTGGGTGGCTTTTATGTGAGTGTCAACGACCTCAGCCGTCTCCAGTTTGAAAGGCTCAGGGGAAGCAGACATGTACTTGGAGAAGCGCTGCTGCTATTCCCACATTCTCCCTTGCCTCTGTCACAGCCTGTCTCGCCCACTTGGCTAAATGGCCTTTCATGTGTGTCGCTCTCTACTTCAAGTCGGCACCGCTGCAACGAACGTCACAGTCCTGAAGGTGTTTTCTTGTGATGGGTGGGGGATAGAGCAGGAGGCACCCAGCCGCAGTCCTAATGAGATTTTTCCTAGGTTTGATAGAGTGCCAGTAGCACTGCCATTGCTCTAGAGGCCTGCCTCCACTGAGCTCTGGCGCACGATCAGGGGGAGCTGTCGTCGGCCGCATAAATTGTCAGCCTGTGTGGTGGGTCGTGGAGGCAGACAGCGTAGAGACCAAGAGGCCTTGTGGGACTTTCCCACAATCACATACAAGTACATATTATTTGCACTTTAATGTACCCCTTTGCTCTCAAACACAGACTCACAGCAGAAAAAAAATTGGCCCAGTGGGTCTGTGTCTGCAGAGCCAGAGTCAGGATGATGCTGGAGTCAACTTTGTCTTAACTCACCAAGCCGGTTCTGTGCCAGTATGCGCTCACTCGTCTTTTTTGCTTTCTGAGTCTCACTCGCTCTCTATCCAGAGGAATGAGGCGAAAACATCAACATACAATATGGACCCTGAAATGCACCTTTCACTGGCTGAAGAAAATGATGATTCAAGCTGCTGACAAGATGGAGTGTTATAAGGGTGCGAGGTTAGCTCCGTTCTCAGGGCTGTCATATTCAACTTGTGAGCCAAGTTGAAAATGGCCGGTGTTGATAGCAATGTGGCATTTTCAAATTCAATTTCCTTAAGAATTTGGCCTCAGGCTGTCATCATATGGATGTAGGGTCAAGGCTACCACTTTTCCATCTAAACTGCATGTTGGTGAATTACAATAAATTTTTGTTACTGGAATGAAATTTATTTTAGTTAGCATGTTATACCCACCCACCATATCTTTGGCCTATATACACAGTATATTACGCTGACAACACCAAGTTAAACCAGAAGGAAGACGGGTTTACTTCTGTAAGCTATGTAAATCACACATATTGTCCTTTGATCTAAATTTAACAGCTGTCTAAACATATATTGTTGACAATTGATAATTAGTTTGCTATAGCTGATATTAATCAGTGAAAAGGCTGCTGTTGAATGAGCATTCCTTGCTGTAAAGCTGACGTGAACAGAGAGGTCTCTAGTCTCAAAGAAATAACTTAATATAGTGTTTGTTCAGTAAATAATGGTATTCTTTCATATGCTAATCTCCAAATTCATATTCTTAAAGTGTGCCATTGATGAGGTTTGCCAAATACTTCCAATGGCCAAACCAAACAGGCCTTCAGGCCGGCGAGTGATGCAGTTGGGATGTCGTAATAGGGCAGGCACACTGTGTTCTGTGTTAAAGTCCAGTAATAAATCACTTTCTGTGAAGGGGCTTGAACAACTTTAAAACACACAGGGGCCATACAATCCCATCTCCTAAAGGCGCAGAAGAACCTCTGAAGGACCTGGCTGCTGTTAAAAGCAGAGCACTTTATGCTCTGGTCTCCACAGAACATTTAACATCATGTCTGGAAAATTGTTTTAGCTGGTCCCAATTGCAGTAGAAAGATGCTTGTTTGTGCCCCGAAGCCAGCACCTCTGAGCAAATCCTGCAGAGTGTCGGGGAAGTGGGACCACACTGTTTGGACCCCAAGCTACAGAGACAATCAACAATGTGTAGCAGCGTTAATAAGCAGCGTATTTGAATCATGTAGTTTTGGTTCTGTATCGTTACTGCCAATAGTGACTCCTTACCACCTCACATTTTTGTTGTTCAAGCTGTGGTTGCACTATGGTGGGTGGGAGGGTGGGGTGGCTTCTCGTTTGGCCTCAAATGCTCTCCTTTAGTGGCCTCTGACCTTTGAATTAACAAAGGTCTCAAGAGAAGCCATCATTGGCTCATTGCCGGACCAAAAGAGATTGATGGCTCTTTTGTGGTCCCCGTTTTACATACATATAGTCATCATGGTCATTGGGCATGCATACCATGTGGGCTGGAAGTTAGTGAGACCCAGTTTTCAGATTCACTAACTGTTTGCAAATGTTGCATCAGCAGAGCCTCGTCTTTACTCATTAGTTGAGAAATCACTTTAGAGGAGGATGACCAGCATTGCAGTTTTGGGCAAATCCACTTTGAGCTCTTTCATTTAAATCAAACTGAAGGGAGGGAGCTCAAGCCTTAATTCACTGTGACTTAACAAACTGGACTGACTGACTGTCTTGTCAAACACCAGCTTTAACGTGCAGTTACTACAGCTGTTGCTTCTGTTGTTAGTGCCGCTTCTCTTACTTCTTCTTCAGTATGTAACAATGTAACTCTGTTTTCTGTCCTTTACAAAAGATACTCAGTCTTTTGATGTCTGTGAAGTGTAATTTATGTGCCGCCCCCAGTTTGCAATATTAAAGATCGTATTACAATATTTGATGCTTTTTCAAAACATAAATTTAATCTCTTTTTTTAAAAACAACGCTTGATGTAAAATAATGCTCTGCATCATTTTTGTGCATTTGCAGCACTTTATAGAAAAGAGCCTAACCCTAAAAGAAAACAATGGAAACTTTTAGGTGTAGCTGAAGAGAAAACCAAGAATTCTGTTAAACCTTCCAGAGTCGCAGTGACAGAATCGTTAAGTTAGGACGATACGTTAGCTTTTTTTTTTGCACAAAGCATTGGTGCTACAGAGATAGAAAGCTCATAGCAGAAGCCACAAAATTCTGTTACCATCTCTTAAAACAACCACGCGTAGTGCTGTTCACCACTTACGCAGATCTGACTGGCAAAGGACATGAATGTCGCATACAGGCCACCATTCAGACCATTTTCTTTACCTGTACTGGTAAATTGCACGGACATAACACCTCTTGCTATACAAAACATCCAGATATTACTCTTCAAATGGGGAGCACAAATCTCAGATGAGTGTTTTAGCACCGTTTGAGACGGTCACACAAAGCTGCAGTGCACAGTGATACCGTGGTAATTTCCATCATTGCATGGACGGATTTTTTCATACCATGTGTGACATGTGTGACATATATACTGTACTGCACAGCCCTGTAAGTGTATTACTCAAATTACTGGTAGATTAATCTCCTTCCCATGGGTCTGAATCGTGCAGTCCGAACTGTTACTTCTGCTATTAAAATGTCCCTTTTCTGGAGCCAGGCAAAGAAATGTGCCTCATTATTATTGTGACCAGCAGGCTGGTGGGAACACAGGAAACTCAGAAAAAAACACTCCTTATTTTTAGAACTCCTACATGTTATTTTTTGGTGCAGGACTTTCTTATCAATCACCACTAAAGCCAGAAAGTAGAAAGGCTGAGAGAGATGGTGGTAGTGTGACCGAGTCAGTCAGTCTGCTCCTTAGAGAGTGTATGGAAACAGATTGTGAGGATGAGTATGTCAGATCAGGCGGTTGTCTGAGCAAATAGATGCAGGCTTTGGCTCAAAGCTGTATCATTGTAGAAGCTCGAGCAAATATTATTTGTTCTTATGAAACAGAAACAGACTTTATCCCAGACATTGTGGCAACTTTAAGGTTTCTTCATCAGGTTGTGAGAACCTTTTGAAAAGTCTTGTTTCTTTTGTTTATCGTTTCTGGTTCCTTGTATATCCATTACTGTTCAGTGGTCAGACTTTGCATGAGACGAGGATGTGTGTGTGTGTGTGTGTGTGTGTGTGTGTGTGTGTGTGTGTGTGTGTGTGTGTGTGTGTAAAGTAAAAGAAACCATGGGATATTTTATACACTGACCAGAGCAATCCCCAGAGTAACCCTTGCAGACTAATAATACAGCTCCAATCCATCACCACAGACAACAGCCAATTAGCACATTCCTCTTCCCCTTTTTCTCATGTTCTTGGCTAACCCCTGAATAATGTTGAGTCATTCATCAAAAAAAGAAAAAAAAATGAAATACATTAAAAGATGCTGTATCCGCATGTGTGTGTGAGAGGAATTGAAGGAATTTTTATTGTGGAGTGGTGTTATTTTTGGTGGGGCTATGTGGAAACAGAGGCCAGCATTGATGTTCCCACAGACCAGTACCCCACTCACATTGAAAGAGTGACTCGGGCCATAGCAAGCACCATGAAACCAACAAACACTTGTTGAAGTAGCTGTCTTCCAATTAACGTAAATTACTGGAAATAATACATCAAGTCTGAACTTTTTATTAACAACCCGAATGGTTAATTTAGCTGGCAGATGAGCAAAATGTGTTCTGAGAAATGATATAAATCATATATTAGCTTAAGTCTGAGAAATCTATCGTTTGTTTATGTATTGTTGAACTGCTTGTACAAGTTCATAGTTCTTCTGTCATTTGTCTGCATTCTGTAGTAAAACTTATGTAATCCTGCAATTCTCAATTGATACCTCCTGATCACAGCAAAGCTGAGCAGACCACATTAAAACCAGCTCAGGACCAGGGTCATGAAGCCAGATGGGAATGTGTGTTGACCCGTTCATCCCAGCAAAAAACACAGGTGTATCCCGGGTCCCTGCTTCGGGGTATCAGTCTGACAGCCAGGCAGCCGGTCAGTCCTGTGGTTTGCTGTATTCTCTATGAGGCCACCCACAGCTGTGCAGCCTGACCGGCACTAGTCTGAGGAGTGTAGGATCACACCATCTGACCTTCTACCTCTCTGGATTACACAGAAATCCCCTCTCACACTGTCACAGCCTTGCCTCTGAAACACACACGCGCGCACACACACACACACACACACACACACACACACGGCTGTGAGCTCACCAGCGCTACACTCATATTCAAGCAGGCGTTCCATGAAGCAAATTATTAATTGTTAACATTAATTATGACCCACGATAACACTGCTGTTGACGTGTCTCAGCAGAGTCTGTGTGCAATTCATCCCGTTTTTTGATGACTGACAGAAATGTTCTTTGTGGTCGTTTGGGTGCAATGGAAACCTTTGACATGAGGCCAGTGGTGGGTCTTTGAATGTGTGCGTATGTGTTGGACTATGTGTGTACAGACGTGTGCATGTGTATGCGTTTGTCAGCCCGTGAGTAATGGTTTTTCAGCCAGATGACAGTAATGCCACACGGACACCTGAGCCAGCCTTTTCCATAGTGAAGCCCAGAGGATCACATGTCCCTCCAGTCTCTTTGGTATGCGCTAACAGACAGAGCTGCCAGGAGAGGGGGCCCGGGTGAAAACAGTCCGGGATAAAAAACAAGCCGCCAAATGTATCACTGCGACGATAGCACGCCACCGAAATAGCCTTACTACCAGCCCTCTTTTTCAAAATTCCCTGCAGGGCCAGCGGCAGCGATTTAGATACTTCTTTCATACTTTCAATTCTGACTGCCAGTCTTATGCTCAGTTTGTCTCAGTCCTGCAATTACCATCCTCTTAAACTTTCCGCTGCTGTTTAAGTTCAGCACACAGTTGTCAAACTTTGTGCATATATAGATATATAAACGCTGTAATTTCGATTCGGGCATGTCACTCTGCGTTGGAACGCTGTGCTGTGGATTTGCACCGTTAAAGATGTTTGTTTTTATGTGACAAAAATATGATGCTTCTCTGTCATATGACTTGAAAGAGTGATATATGTGTCTTGTTCTGTCTTTTTCTCTCCACCAGGACTCCATGGATGAAACATGTGCAGAGGGGATCGGTGATGAACACTACCGTTTGGAAGGTATGCCCCCTGCTCTTCATCGTCATCAGCAGCTCATTTCACTGAGTCTGCTCCCCTTTATTTTGATTAGAATGAAAACCCGCAAAAAGGCTCTTTACATTTCCCTCCAGGTACTTGTGTGGCTCTTTTTTGCAGTTGTTCATCCTTTCCCCTCGGCTCCACACCCATTCTCTAAGCCCCAGCAATGTGCTGATGAGGTCCCCTTTACCTTCCCTCCTGCTTCTCCACCTCCTCCGACTCTCATCCGCCCCTCCCCCCGCAGTGCTCTGCAAAGTGCCTCCATTCCTCCGTGTTTTTTCCCCGATGTGATGTGATCCTGGATTAAGAGCTCCGGGAGGAAAAAGTCTCTCCCTCCCATTTAAAGACAGGATTGGACGTGAGGTGGAGACAGAAATGAAGAGTTGAACAAAACCAGTCCAGAATTTGGAAGCGTGGCAGAGAATTCATTTTTATTTCAGCTCTGCCTCCCTGGGTAACAGACAAAGAAGAGAGGCAACCGAAAACGCGACTGATAAATTGCATATGATATGATTTTTAGTCACTGGGCTGAGCCTGAGTCTAGATCGAGGTTGTCCTCCCTTTAAGACAGATGTTACTAATTAAAACAGGCTGCTCTGTTCATTCTCAGTGATTAAAAGTCGAAGGCATAAATAATTTGCGTCAATAAACTATCCCATAGATTACGTTTGAATGTTTACATAATACAAATCATTTTATCTTTCAAGTTCAGGTTTCTAAAGCAAACTCATTCACTGACAGCTAGAGGCAACTGTGTCACGTTTGTGGGTGGAGAAACTTGTGGCTTGTGAAAGTGGGGTGAACTGTGGTCTCGGGGAGAATGGGACATGGTTTTGCTGCTCCGCTCAGCAGTGTAGGAGAAGCTGAGTGGAGTCGAGTTCAAACCTCGACTTCACACCTTTGAAAATGGTGTCAGAGTTTGGACTTACTTTATGAGCCAGAGGTGGAACTTATTTTCTCTTCCAGAGAAATTGTCAAATGTTTGATTTGCAGCTCCTGTGTTCATGTCCACTAATGAAAAACATTTGTTATCTCAAAAGTTCTGTATTTCAGTTTGGAATGTTCACCTAGCGAGCCATTTTCTACCTTCTGAGGCGCACTGAGACTCAAATGAAGACAGCCGTGGAGGATTCATGATGTCCCCTGCATGAACTGTTTTTAGCGCAGTGATCAGACCCATTGTCCGCACGTCGGACAAAGACAAATACAAATGAGAGAGAAATCAGTGAGAGCAGTGATGATAAGACAGCCAACACACAGGCAATCCTTCTTTCCTCTGGGTTTGAGCAAAAAAAAAAAAGAATTTGTAGGCAAAAACTGCAAAGTAGGGAAGAAGGGCTCAATGATGAAAGCGTCTTTAGGATACTACATCGGTACTGCAAGCATGCATGAAGAATAGCCTACGTGGGCTTTTTCTTAAGCTCTGTTAAGCTTTTGTTAACAAGGAAAGAGTTTGCTGAAGAGAGTCTTGTTCATCAGCACCTTGTTTCAGATTATATTACGGACAGCACAGTCTACCCCTCTTGGTCCCAAAGAAGCTAAAGCTGGATGATTAAAGGCCTTGCTCATGAGTACTTTAGGGGGAGAAAAAGTTACGATCACCACAAAATCCATCCCATCCTGGCCATCCCAGAATCAGCTTAGTACCCAGCACTGAGCTGCCCCAATGTATGAGGGAGGCGGGCAGGCACGGTTACGTGTAATATAGTAGCCTAGCTAAGCTGGGTGTGATTGCTCACAATGTGTGGCAGCTTTCCTGACCTGCCTTTGTTTCTGCGTGTGCGTTCCAATGTATGCACGCAAGTCTGTGTGTGTGTGTGTGTGTGTGTGTGTGTGTGTGTGTGCGCATGTGCGTGCATGCGCGTGTTTTGTGGCAGGGCTGCTGGAACAGGCTTGTCTTGGAGGGTGCCTGCCTCGGCTGCCCTCATCTTGCCCCTCAGATCTGATGTGCAGCCAATCCTCTGGCTCAGCTCCTCTCATAAAGAGCCGGCTTATGTCTGTGGTGGAGGAGTGGGGAGGGGGTCAGAGGGGGAGGAGGGTGATAGCAGATTACTGTTACTCCTCCCGGCATTTCATTAGCTCCGAGATAAGCATCTCACCACCATATTGAGCCTGCTACGGAACAGATTTGCCCTCGCACACAATGTTCCCTTTGAGCACCTCAGATGATCAAACAGCGGGACCCCAAATGCTGCTCCTCTCCAAAAAGTTGGTAAAAGCTCCCTGGGATGATGCCTTTCATTACTGGCATTTTCCCCTACCCAGGGATGAGACAGGTCTGCTTTGATCTGCTTTGGATCAGGAGGAAAGAAATTGGGCTGTTGTGTCTGCTCCGTTGGCGAGCAAACAAACAGTGTTTCAGATTTGACTTGGCTTAATTAATTAGTGATTCTGTTTTACAGCCGGTCTGATCTTCTTCCAAAAGGTTTGAGAATGGGACTTCAAAGTGTGGCGGGAGGAGAGAGGAGCAGAGGGAGGGTGGAGAGAGAGGGGTGTGGTCTGTGTGGGTTGATGGGTGTGTGCGTGGGCCTGCGGGACTGTGATTGGATGAACAAGGGGCTGATGCTCAAAGCTAATTGACCAGCGATGAAGCATACAGGAGCTGCGGATGGGCGAAGGCTGTAACTAGCTTCTGTGAAAATATACATAAACATATATGAGAATGAAGCAAGGGGGTGAACTGTAACTCACAGGGGCTCACAAAGGAGCTGACATGTACTCCTCCCAATTCTCAGTCACATGTTGTGTGTGTCTGCGGCCTCACGTGTCAAACAAATGCTAGATTTCAAAGCAGAGAAGGATATCCGGTGGCATTACATCTGGGCCGACATCCAACACTGAAACTAAAACATGGAACCAGACAGTGACGGTTGTGTTATTTTTGTCCACCAGGGTGGACCGCTTTAAAATATAGTGTAATCCAAAAATGTACCAGCATTAACTGTGGCCATATAACGTTCATTTACCCCTGTCTGACACAGTTTTAATATATGCAGTCATGATTTAAGGTTGCTAAAATGTTTTAATTGGATTACTAGAATGGACTGTATCCTTGTAAGATGTTTCTTTTGTTTGTTTGCTCTCTCTACCCTTTGTGGAGTCCCACCCAGTGTGAATGCATTCAAAGTGTAGTACAGTGAAATGATCAGTGACTTCCACAGTATGTGGCTCTGCACAGGTCCTCAGTTTAAATGCATATGACAAATTAGTACTCCCCCTGGAGCGCCTGTCTTTGCTGCGTGTCTGAATGATAATTTACGGTGAATGTCGTTCCATGAAATGATGAGCTCTGCTGTGCTGAGCCGGGGACTCGGGGGTCTCCTATAGGCCTTTTGATGTTCGCTTGCTGTTTCCGAACCACCATTTATATATCCGAATGCCACCTAATATTCTATCATGTTTTAGACATGTTAATGTCATTCAGTTTTATGTTTGACATCCCTTCTCAGTGTGAACCCAGTGGGATATATATACTGTAGCAAAGAGCTTAAAAACTATTACTATATGTGTGACTGATGAAACAGCTTCTGCCACTGGAGAATCACAGTCTGTCACAGTTTCAGTATTTTTTCTTTTTTCCTTGGATTGACATTTTGGATTCCAGTTCCTCTCTGGATATCGCTTCTTTGACTCAACATTATTTCTGCTCTCTGGAATGGAGCAGTAATGAACTGGCTACCTGATGTGAAACACTGCAAAACAAGGCACTCATTCAAAAGTTCCGTGAGAGCACCATCTCTCAAATCTGATACAAATGTGGTATAAATACAGCCTAGAAGTTCAGTGCATTTCAGCAGCAGAACAAAATTGTTCTGATTTGCAGGTTGCAACATTTAAAGTTGGTGATGCTGCATATGCATTATTTATGCTTCGCACAAGAGAGCCTGCACTGCCTTAAAAATACGACATTACTAATGAATGTGTTGATATTAATATAAAAATACAATTTCAGAACACAGGCAGTGAGACAGAAGTGGTGAGGAGTTCGGTTGTGTCGGGTTATTTCCCACCAGCAGCTCCTGAATGTGTGACACATCTTAATTGCGGATGCCAAACTCGGAAGTAGGAGCTTACAAGGAACACTTGAAGGCGACGACATATCCTCAGGTTATGACTGCACCCAACGTTTCCATCCTCAGGCTTTCTCTTTTATCTTTGTGTGTGTGTGTGTGTGTGTGTGTGTGTGTGTGTGTGTGTGTATGTCGCTGCAGTGGCTTTACCCCCAGAGAAGACAGACAGCTGCTGTGTGGAGGAGAAGATGCAGGAGAGGGACAGCCAATCTCCCGCAGGGCCACAGAAACAGCTCCAGTTTGAAGTGAGTGTCAACAGCGAACAGGACGTTTATTACTTCCCCTCTGGATGAAACTAGGGCAGTGGTGGGACACAAATACACAGTCACACACACACACACACACACACACACACACACTGAATGATGCTGATAGTTCGATGCTGCACTGTTTCAGGAGTTGGAGTGTGCTGTCTCTGTGGAGGAGGATAACAGGCAGGAGTGGACCTTCACCCTCTATGACTTTGACAACAACGGCAAAGTCACCAGAGAGGTAATGATCTGCTGCCACCAGCAGTAATGCATCTGGAGGAATAAAGCTTTGATGAATGAATGAACAATAAACATCCGTCAGCACCACACAATAGCAGGAATTCCTTTAAAAGGTATTTAGTTAGTCTGCTTTGTTGCAGGCCATAACAAGTTAAGAGTTGTAGTGTAATATGAGGCCTTTAAAAAAGTACATTTTCTAAATTTTATTGTTTTACAAAAATGAAACAATATGAAAGAAACATTTTGAATGGACAAATCCGAAATGTCACAAAAATGTTGTGGTCAGCAGCTCTTAGCTATGAGACACCCTCCTTTTTTGGGAATGGGAATGAATCAAAAACTTCCCCTTCAAACCTTATTCCAGCTTCACCGCAGTCCAAAAGGAAAGTGAGGAGAGACGTTACAAGCCTCTAACCCAATCTCACTCCTAAGAACCAATTCCAGTGACATCTGTGTGTTTCTGCTCCTGCGAGGTACCTTGTGGCTTGCGTCTGCCTGGTACAGATCTGAGAGAACATCCAGAAAGGCCCGTGTTTTTTGAAAACAACTTGAAACAGTGCAAAGAGACTGGAGCTGTCCTCTGTGTGGTTGGGTGTGCAGTTTTTTTGGCATTGCCTGTGGCTCCATGGCTCATGAGACGTCAGGCGGCGGCTTGGAGGGGGAAAGAAAAGCTTTCTTCTCCAACTCGTCTTTTTCATCCCTTCACACAAATAAAAAACAGAAGGAAACCAAAAATGACACAGCAAGCTTTTACTTTATTTCCTTTTTTTTTTTTAACAGTGCATGTGTGTCTGAAACCAGTATGTGGAACCGGTCCCTCAAGAATTCATAATAGTCCTTTTTGTTATGAGACAGAGTACTATACTGAGTAAAAATCATGCTTTAGAGCTTTTGTGCCTTAATCGTCAGCAGTTCTGTCAAAGGAGCTCTAATAGTGAAGCTGTGTTGCCTTCTAAAGTAAATCACTAATGAGAAAATGAGACACTGTGTGAGTCAGTTCGTTTCACATCTGTACCAGGTAAAATGTTTTATGGACAATTAGAATCTGGTTTGCTATGAAACGAATCGGCACAGTTGCTAACGCCCAAGGGGAAGTCATTAGCTCAGCAGGGTGCACAGAACCACTCACCAGTGCAAGATATAGCTTCTAAACAGCCGCTGCATTATTAAGAGCCTTCATTATTTTATGTGCAAATGAAGCACTTACCTTATTCACTTTTAATTTGAAAGTATTGATGCTGATAATTGCTTTATTTTTCTTTGTTCCTTTAATTCTCTCTCTCTGTCTTTTTAATAACCCTTAGTCACATGGGAATATCTGTTCCTACATGTGTGAACATGAGCTGCTATGCATGTGAATGTGTGTTTGAGTTCCTGTATACATGCTTTTGTGCATTGAATGGAAAGTGTGTGCAGGTGTTGCTTTCTATGCAGATGTAATTTTAAGAGACACTGAGGCTTTAGACAGAGACATTGTAGAGCTCACACAGCTGTAACACAACTCATATGGGGCCTGACATGGCAGTCAGCCTCTGTTGTTGCCACCAAGACGTTTCTTTTTCATGAATTTATAACTTGTCTTTACACCACGTCTGATCGCTCCACTTGGAAAGCTGAACTAAAACAACTCACATCAGTGCGTTTCTCCCTTCACTTCTTTAAATTCCTAGCTAGCATGAAGTTTATGATACAGAGTTTTAATGTGCAAAGCTGCAGAATGTTGAATTCACACAGGAAAGTGATAAGAATAGTCTCCTCTGTTCCTTTTTTCTTTTTTTTTTTTTTGTAAAACTGAAAATCTGTGTCTCTGCACCACCGTCACCGAGAAACTCTAAGAACCTTTTCATACTTGCCGATCAAATGATTGTCATCTCAGCTGTATATCAAACAGGCCAGATTAAACTTCAGCTCTCATGTCCTGCAGGATATCACCAGCCTGCTGCACACCATCTACGAGGTCGTGGACGCCTCCGTCAACCACTCTCCCAGCAGCAGCAAGACACTGCGGGTCAAGCTCTCGGTGGCTCCTGACTCCAGCCAGCGTTGGAGGAGCTGTACACAGGGTGCAGCAGGTATAGCTTGCATTAGCACTGTGGGTGGGGGCGGAGGAGAAGAGAGGGCATTTTGGGGTCCCCCCTAGAGTTGCCTGCTGTCAGCTCACCCAGAGATGTGTTTGTTGTCATGCAGAAAGGCGCCTGCTTCAGGCCTGTCAGAGCTTTGTTCCTCGCAGTCTCGGCGTCGCTCCATCTCTCCCACTCAATGGGGTTCATTTTTAATGACGGGGGGAGTGACAGAGCTAAGAGAGGGCCCCCCTCCCTCAGCGCCTTCAAATACTCTGAAAGAAACCTTAAGAGATGTGCCGAGTCCTTTTGATAACCACAGCCATTTTTCTTTTCTCCAAAGTTCCCTTTTTCTCCCCTCTTCTCCCCCTCTCCTCATCCCGCCTTCTCAGAGCTGCCGGGAAAATATAGCTACGTTCAACTTAACTTTTCTCACTGACGACTTGGTAAACAAGTAGTCAGGAAAAATAGCTCAAAAAGTATATATTCCTGTGTGTTTGTGTCCTATTGTTTTGGCTATAAATATCCGTCAAGAGATTGAAACAGAGCAAGCTTTGAAAGTATTGCCGATTGCCTTCATGCTAATTTGAAACAGCATCAGATCTCGCGTCCTTAATAAACTATTTCTGAAGTCTGCATGTTTTTTATTTCATTCCGTGCCTTATAAGAGGCTGGGAGTAGAAAATAGAATAAATAAAGCATTGTTGTTTTCCCTTTTCTATAGATCTTCAAAGTAAAACCCAAAACAAAGGTTGCTTTCTTCTGAGGCTTGTGTGACTGTTGTCGTGTGTGTGTGTGTGTGTGTGTGTGTGTGGCTGCTCTGTGTAGCTCTCTTTGATAATAGCCTCCCGTCTTTCACACATGCACAGATATGTCCCACCCCAGAGAGAAAAGTGACAAGTGCATAGAAGACCCCAAGAGTGCAGACAAGAAGACTCGAGCACTCCTCAGGTAAGCCCACCTCCCCTGCATACCTCAGTCTCTATTGTGGTGTTTACAAGAAGAAGAAGAAGAAGACTGACGTTTATTCTTATCTTATTCTTATTATCATACGCTTTCATTGTGTCACTGATTGTACTAGAACAACCACTTTATGAAAGAGGCAACCCGAAACTTTCTTATTCAAAGTGGCCAGGGCCAGTGGTTGTTTGAGGAAGGATTCACACTTGGGAGCTGCAGTCGGCCTCTACTCTTTAATTAGTTTTGCCCAAATGAACCTCCGCTGTCCTGAGGAGGAGTTAACAGTGGAGTAGAGAGTCAGCCGTCTTACTGCACTGCTCATATACTCCCAGTTGAGGTTTAAACCTGTGATTTTCCAGTCACAGTCTCACTTCTCTAACAATTACTCTGCTACTGCCTGATCATAAGGAACACTTGTTTTACTTTCTCCAAACACTACCATACTGAACCTCTCTGGCCCAAACTGCTACCTAATGAGAGGTGCCGCTCGTGTCCACAGGCGCCACCACAGTGACCACCACACCCAGCCAGGCTGCCAGCGCCACTGTGTGGATGAGAACCTGGAACGCAGGAACCACTACTTGGACCTGGCAGGCATTGAAAACTACACATCCCGCTTCGGAGCCGGTGAGTGGACTGGGGCCAGGGGTGTAGAGGGGGAGAGGTGGAGGGGGAAGCACAGACCGTGGCCCTTTGAAGCTGCATCCAGGGGCCCTCATTACTGCGGCACCTGCTTGGAGCCATTAGGTGGAACTACCAGCCCACTGCGCTCCTCGCCAGTACAAACATCTGGGCTCAGGCAAGCACAATACATCAAGTGTTCAAGGCTAAAACCCATCAACAGAACGGGCTGCTGTGAAGTGAAATATTAGGTCTAATAAGCAGCAGCCTTGATCTGATGGTCAGTGATGACATGTGATTATTTTAATGTCGGCCCTGTTAGGAAAGTGCTAACAGAGATCCGCTCTATGTCACATTGTGTTGGGGCTCTTTGCATGAAGAAAGAACCTGAAGCAAAGCTGCCAGAATCTTATCATGAAGCCAATTAGTGGATCTTTATTATTGAGCTGCTGGCACAATAATTTGCACATAATAGGTTATTTTCCTCCCTGTTTTCATGGTTTTGAGATCCCATGTAATGAATTTCAACCAATTTTGACCAGTGGCGTGACAGAATTCTTGTTGCTTCTCTGCAGAGTTTGTTGTTGATGCTGCTTCCTCAGTTAAAATAAAAACACATGTGTATCTCCCTCACAGCCCCCGCCACTGAGCCTACGAAGGCCGAGCCTCAGACTCGGTCGTCCAACCAGACTCGTTCTCGCTCCCATGAACCAGAAAATGGCCACTCCCATTCCCACCACCGTCGCTTGCAGACTGCTGTGGACATTGTTGCTACAGACAGCCTCCACCCCGCCCCCCGTACACGAGCCCAAGACTCAGGGAAACACGCCCTCCGTTCTCCTAAGACCCACAGCCGTACACCTCCTGCACAGATCAACGGCAGGGTGATGAGAAGCCGAGGTGTCCCTCCTCCCCCGGCGCTACCCAGCCAGACCCCTCCTCATCAGTCCACAGCCCCCTACCGCAAGCACAAGCAGCGGTCCAAGGAGACTCAGGGCTACAGGGCCTTAGGCTCTCTGGCAGCTCCAGGACCAGTGATGGAGAAAGAGCACGTGAGGGACCTGCCCAGCGTGCTGCTGTACGACGGCAGCCTGGCACAAGTGGTGCAGCGGCATGAGCATCACCACCACCACGAACACCATCACCACTACCACCACTTTTACCAGTCGTGAATTTCCACTTTGCCTGAAACAGCTCAGCATTACTGCAGCCCCGTAAAACCCAGCCAGGCCAGCGGACACCGACTGCTGTGAGCGGTCAAACGCTGGGGAACCTTACATTGTGCAGCACTGCAGTGGCTTTGTAGTGGACACAGGACATGAGTCGGAGAGGAGGATCATGGGAGGGGTGTCCCAGTGCTGGGAGGTTATTAATCAGTGTTATAAAGAGTTTGGTCAGACATAAAAAAGCTCGGGTATGCAGCAGGACAATGATTCAGGGCCACAGTGTGGCCAGGACTGAGGATCACAGCTGGGACTAGAGAAGCATATAGGAGCAATTTAATAAAGAACCCAGAAGTTCCTCTCCTCCTTGACCCTGTGATACTCTACCTGATGAACTCTACGGCTCCAAACCAGCACCACAACCTTTCCAGACCACTAAGCCAAAAGGTTTTTAAGGAAAAAGAGGGACAAGAGGAAGACAGACTGTGATGTAAAGATGAAAATATATGAAGGAATATAGGTGATAGGAGAGCAGGGCATAGCGTGTAAATGTGTGTGTGTGTGTGTGTGTGTGTGTGTGTGTGTGTGTGTGTGTGTGTGTGTGTGTGTGTGTGTAAAGCAGCATGTGAATGTGTGGGCGTAGCAAGCGTGTGTGTGTGTGTGTGAGTGTCACGACACTGGTGTCTGTTGAAAACCACTTTAAGTGCGCTCATGGGTGCGTGAGTATTTAAAGCAAGCTGTCTGGCAGGTTTTTGAAGATGAAAAAGAAGATTCTGATTCAAGCACGCAATACCCCGTAAGCAAAAAGAGGAAGGAAGAAGCTGAAGCATGACAAAGTAAAAAAAAGACAAAAAAAGAACAGAGATCCCAAATCTGCTGCTACCTCTAATTTTATCCTAATTGTTGTTGTAATGGTGACTTTGACTAAGCATTCAGAGGTTATTTTCAAATTACTTCCAAACTTTTTTGAAAGAAATCGTCTCAAAATCTTCAGTACTAAAGTCTCGAAAAGCTCCTTACTTTTATGAACTAACATTTACTGTACATAAGGTATATATTGTTATTGATTTTCTAAGCTTTATTGATAATGTGATATCTTTGTATTCACTATCTGAAGCTTTTATGTTTGTTTTCCTTCACACCTGCATTTTATAAGACCACTAGGAGCCTCATTTTGACTAGAAAATGTCTCACCATGTGATAACTGTGATCTGGTATTAACGGCCGAATGACTCAAATCCCAACTCTCAACAGTTCTGTTCAGCAGCTCGACCTCACATCACATACACAAAACAAGCATTCGTGTTTGTATGCTTGACTGTTATCATGGAAACATAAAAACAAACAAAGGAATTATTTTAAGATGCATGACTGGTGCACAATACATATACATACCACACATGTACATATAATTTGCATTTGAATGGCCTTCATGCTGTTCATGTGGACTGCTGTGTACTCGTGTGTGGGTTCTGCATCCAGATAAATGAGAAGAATAACAAATGAATCTTTGCAGCTTCTATAAAATTCCACATATTTTTAGAAGTTCCAGCCCAGTTACTGCCCTAAAATAGATCCATTGTAAAGCTCTTGTCATGTTCCTGCAAGTCAGACTGTGTTTGTAACAAAAGCTCTTTTTCATTTGATTGTCCAAGATGTCGGCTGTTAAATCACATTTCCTCAGTCCCATGATACACTTGAAAGCCAAACTACAGATGGTGTGATCTTAGTGTTAGTGCTTTTGGCATATCTGCATAAACTGCACCCTTGTTTCATCCAGCCAGCTAGAGGTTGGTGCATTCATTCATCAGTATGGAGTTTGACCTTTAAGGAGAGGGTTTTTTTTTTACAGTTATTAATGCGGGGAAGTGCTTTGCTGAGCATGCATGTCATCTTTTGCCCTGCTTCAGATCCACTGGTTTACTTTTTGGACTTTCCTTTTCTGACTTCTGTACTAGCTCTCTCCCTAACGCGTAGCAGCTCTCGTCCAGCCCTCGGCCTGGCTCAGGGTCACACGGCTGCTCCCTCTGTTTCCATGGCATCTTCCTGTCCCCCAGCTGTCAGCAGGTCTTTCACCGTGCCGCCATGTGGCCTCAGAGCTCAGCCAACAAGGCTCTGTTTGTGGTGCAGCGGGGCGATGGCTCTTTCAGCTGTCCCATTCCTCTGGTGCTGGATAACACTGGGCCCAGCCCATAGTCTCCACTCGACCCATAACTCACCATTGCTGCTCACCTGCCAGCACCAGGCACTGTCTGTTCATCCTGCCCCATGATGTTTGACGGATTGCTGCCCTAAGCGTGCAGGTGTTTGTGCCACTGATGCGCGAGGCATTGTGCTGACAGAGTAAGGGTGTCGATCAGCTTGTCGCTTGTTGGTGAGCCCTAGCATCACATTTATAAATGACCTGATATAAGTACAACTTCATCTGTACAGAGAAATGATCCCGGGCCCACGAGTGCTCAAGCTATATCCACCATGTTTGGCTGTGTTAGTCTGCCGTAAGCGTATGCATGTGTCTGTGATGAGCAGGAATGCAGCGTATGCCAGTCTTGCCCAGGGCCCTGCGGTGTCCTCTCACAGCTGCAGGCCGTCCTCTAGCAGAGGCACCAGTCAGACGGGTCATCTCACGGGAGCCGGTGTTGGAAACGCCGTCATTCCCAGGGAATGGGGGGGATCACAGCTGCGCTCCATACCTCAGCTTCCTCACCTCATGCTGCTTTTCCTGGACAACAGGTCCTTGCTGCTGGAACCCTCATAACACTGCAGCTCCTTTGTCAGCGGCTTCCCCTCACCCGAAACAGTGTAGATACCAGCGTGACGCTCCGAGTATAAATAGTGTGGAAATGTCGGTGTGGTTGTGTGAACGGACAGCGTGCTGGCGACGGCTCGTCCTGCAGGGTGGTCCAATTGGACACGGGGAGCGAGACTTTCTGAAGGAATTTAGGTGAAAAGGCTCAGTCAGACCCACAGCCAGGTTGCAATTTTTAAACTCTTTTTACCTGGAGAGAGTTTTACTGAACAAAGTGAATTCCCTTTTTTTAATGCACTGCTACACATTCGTACCTGAGCTCACGCTCCAAAGCTGTTGAAAACACACTTTCATACTGTCGACTTCAAAGCTGCATCGCTAGAGCAACTGGGGGTGATATGCCTTGCTTAAGAGTGCCTCAACAGTGTTTGTTGAGAGTTGGGAGAGCCGTTTTTTTCTCACTTTTGTCACACAGACTTGGTCTGGGAAATAAACTTCAAATAAAATACCAATGTCCAGGTCTTCGGCTATCCATGAAAGTCTCCCAGACTGTCTTTTCCCATTCAATTTATATTTTCTATATGAAATTATGAATGCCAGTTGTCAGGAAACAAAAAGATTTATACCAAGTCGTCGACACTTATCTACATCTACCATCATCTGTTGTATAGAATTTTCAGTATTCAGAGCCAATCTGACGTGTTAACACAGTATGTATTGCACCACTAATTTGCTTTGCTATATCCGTGTATTGACATTTTGAAAAATCTGATGTATATAGTGGACTGCAGAAAGGATAAACCAACATCATATAGAAAGAATATATGGCTTATTTATAATGAAATAACTGTCAAGCTATCTCACTTGCCTACTGTCAGCTAGTACTCCAGATTCCACCACGCCATCCCTCTGAGCAGAGGGAGGAATAATTATCTGTCTCTCCACACTCAGACACACTTTCACTCGGTGTTTGTTGTAAAAGAAAGTTGTTTAGCACTAGCTGTTCTTCCCCTCCCTCCTAATGTTTTTTCATGACTTTGTTTAGTTTATATAGATTGTATTTGATTAATTGCTTTATTTATTTGATAGCAGATCTGTGCCAAGGGAACGTACCCTTTTATTAAAGTATGAACCTGTTCCTTATACACACACTGACGTCTGGGCTCATTTTATTTGACTTTTACACTCACTGTGCATATATAAAATCCATCTATTGATTGACATTCAATTAAAAAAAAAAAAAAAAACAAGATATCAAAACAACCAGTTTGACTGACTAGACTGCACAAACATCAGAAAATATGATTTAATAAATATGTTTTTCCCCTCATTTACAATAAGGAGGTAATGTTTCTGTCCCTTCAAAATACACCAGGCAAAGGGAGGATATGTAACATTTCCACATTAAAGTGTCTAAAACCGACCAAACCTTTCTTACATATTCTGATGAGTTTTGTACTTACATTATCCCAAATGTTTCTGACATTGTTGAAATCCAGAGAAATCTGTAATTTTATTCATGGTAAGGGTGCATTTCTTGAGTCACCATGAGATTTCCAGGCAACCAGCACTAACGGCAGTAGCTGCACCTGTCCGAGAAATAGTCAGGCACATAAACCCCCATAGAAGCTGTGTTTTCACACTAAAATGATTAATCTAACATGTGAAGAGAGTGCTGGGTGGTGGGCTAGCAGTTTCCCTCTGTTCCAATCTTAATGCTAAGCTAAGCTAACCGCCTGTAGCCGTAGGTCTATTGACCGCACACCTTGTGAGAGACATAAAAGTGAATAAACTGTTGCCATACCAGTCAGCCCTCTTACAGTCACTTTCACTCATGGGGCATTAAACATGTTTGAACATGTGCTGCATGTTCTGAAAACACTTGTTGCATTATTAGGAGTGTCTCTCAGCCTCTTCATAAGCTCATGGGTCATGATGTCAGTAGATGACCTTAATTTGAAATAGTTTAAAAGATTTTTCAAGGCAAAAATCCATCTACCCGTATCACCCATTTCTTCCTGTGCAGGGTTCACAAACCACCATTCACAAACTAATTTCACATCTTCAGCGAACCTCCGTTTCATCCAATCCACACAGGCACCAGGATGACATCCACACTCCTCACAGAATGGCCCCAGAATGTGATGGTGCTGTCCACTGAGCAGCTACCCAGCAGACGGCCGTACAGAGCAGGGCCTTTAGGATCAAAACAAGACGATGCTGTGTCAGAGAGGGCCTGTATTATTTGGGACAACGTGCTCACTGTTGCCAGGCGTACTTTTACAAAACCAGACCAAATTCTAACTTCATTTGTCACTGATAAGATTTTATCTGCAGTGTTTTTCTCATGTGTTTTGTACATTCTTGTGGTGCATCTTTTCCTTTTATCTTCTTTTTTATTTCGAGTTTCCAAGAAGTCAGCTGGATTTGTTGTGAAGGGTGTGTGTGTGTGTGTGTGTGTGTGTGTGTGTGTGTTGTGAAGTAAAGCTCCTCTCCACTGTATCCTAACTGTGGTGTCACAGAGGGTTCCCAAATCTGGCTGACCACAGCTGCTCACCACGCGACACTCTCTACATGCACACACACTTTCATCTGCAGCTTAGCAGCTTATCTCTGGTCGGGGCAACCACAGAGAGTCTGCCTCTTGGCTATGTGATACGCTTTCCTCTCACGAACACGGCTATCTGTGTAAGCAAGGCAGTGTAACCCGCAGAACTTGTGTCATCATTGCAAATGGTTTCTATCTGAACACACCCTACCAGGTTATTATTACTGCTGCTTTACACATTTCAGCTAATAAAAGCTTCAGACATCCGTATCAGAGGTGTAAAGTCAGTCGTTACAGTAGCACATTAACTCCCAAAGACTACAGGAAAATGTTTCATTGTAAAGGAAAAAATGTTTGCATAATATTTAGAACACTTGTGTTAATTTTCATGCAAGTTTGGTAAATTTATGGTAGTATGCAATGTGTGGTAAAACAAAGCTCTTAATTTCCAATAATGTTTTACTTTGGAAGGCTAAAGAGGAATAACAAGATATTAAAGTCAAATGATCAGTCAGTTGATGAAACAACATGTTTTCAGATTTCTGGGTTTAAAATGAACAGAGATGTCTGCAGTCAACAACAAAGCAGAAGTCAGAAACGCAGAAGCCTTTTAACTATATCATTTTTGAGAAATCTCCATGTGGCTGGCCATTTGTAGTCATTAGATGCACTTTTAAACTCACCCCCTATGATGAGGCAGGCTTACTTGTGCTTAGCCTGGAGATTTTTATTTTTCAAAGACACGAGAAGAAGTATAATCCTGGCATGAGTTGCACCATTGCATACAAATTATGAACAATAAAGTCTATGAAGTATTAAGTCTATTAAAAAGCACGGGAACTCGTGCTACCCAACAGAAAAAAAAAGAGTCACAGAGCCCCGAAAAGTTTTCAGGATTGACTTTTTTGGAAGAAAGCATATCTTTGCCTTGCAAGCATCAGTACAGTTCTGTTTATCCTGGTGTAGAATTTACAGCACAGTCTGGCAGAGAATGAAATGCTGCTGTGCTGGGAGTTACTAGAGATATAAACGGGCAGCATGGCCACAGTGTTCAGTTTCGTCGTCTGTTCACCAAAAGGTTTTTGTTAACATTGTAGGAAGGAGATGGAGATGGAGAGAAAAAATGTCTGAAGTGATTTAAAGATTGCCCAAGGGAGCATCACTCAGTACAAGAGGAAGCAGCAATGTTTTGTAAGCACTTGGCAGGTCTAGTAGATTCCATATTTGCTCTGCATAGAACTGCTTTGCCGCATTTGCCATAACTAATGAAAGCCTTGAAAGCTTCACATTAGACATGAAGAACAACAGAACAATGGTCCCAACCTGATGTATCAAAGTGAAGAAACTTTCTGAGAAGAAAGCTCTCTAAGCACAAGCCAGCAAACAATGATGAACTCTAAACTACGTTCGAGTTTCAGCCCCCTTTACTTGACGTTTTCTTCCGAATCACAATAATTCTGACTGAGTGCATATTGAACTGGTGACACATTGTTTTGTTGTCGAGTGAAATGCAGATTTTGTGCTCCAAATCCAGGATTCTCTTTGTCCTTTGCAGCAGTCTTTAAAAGAAATGCTCAAAAACTTTCTTTACTTGCATCTTCATTGCAAGTCTCAGATGCCGTATAGCCGAAGGGACCATTTCCTACTGTATCCTCCTGCATCCTCTCCTCTCTCCTCTCTCTTTTCTTTTTTTTTTGACATTTTATTCATTTTTTTTTACTTTGATCTGCACTCCTTTCAACTCTTCACATACAGTATGTTGGTAATAGCCTTGGTGTTCATGGAGATTTTCTTCAGAGCAGAGTAACGGTTGGATAATGCATTCACGCCTTTTGAAATGACAGCACTGGAGACAGTGTCCTTCCTCTCATCTCTAAGCCTGTCTCTGCTGCTCAGTCTCGTTGGTTCTGGACTGGAAGTGTGTCAGGTAAGAGCGTGAGGGGTGTAGAACATGTAGTACAAGTTCAAACTAAAGTTTGCTTTGGAGTTGTGAAGAAAGATGATCTTCACTTACTTACTGCATTACAATACATTTCATCTGCTACTTAACTACTGGATTACTAAGGCTTCACTGCTGTACATGAATGGTTGTCTTTTCTCTCTATCGGTCCTGTCTTTTCACTGGAGCACAGCAGACCTTAGTCTCCTCGGTCGAGGCTCCTATAGGTTCAGATACTGTAATACCTTTGCCTATCGTGTGATGTGTCACAAATGCATATCAGGTAAGAAGCGTAGCTGCATGACAAAGGCAACTATAACATACTGTAGCATATTCTTAAAATGTGAGTGGATCATTTCCTCATTGGAGGAGATAGACACCTTTGTTGTCCACTCACGAGGAAATTCTTCTTTAGCTTCATAGATATACACTTAAAAACTTGCTCTGCCATGAGTTAGAAAACATGAAATACACACACACACACACACACACACACACACACACACGCACGCACGCACACACACACACACACACACACACACACACACACACACACACACACAGTTGTGTTTCCAGAATTTCTGGGGGCATTACTCAGACTTACAGTCATTTCCTGGAGACTTCTCCTTACCATAACCGCCTGCATTAACCGCCACTACTTGCCTAAGCCTAACCTTTACCCTAACCTTCACCTAACCTTAAAGTCTACACCCTAAAATGTCATGATTTACATTACAGGGACTTGCGTTTTGTCCCCATATGGAAGGCGAGGCCACACAATGTGACTGTGTAAACTGATTTATGTGCCCACAACATGAGTCATGCATGGCCACACACACACATTTTAGTTGTAAATCAAACCTTTTGGTTGGATATCATATTACATAAAATGCATGAGTGTCTGCAGTGGTTGACTTCTGAGTCAAGCATCTATTGTATTCAGTCTCTACTGTACTGCGATCCACTGGTGGAATGTAACAAAGTACATTTGGAGAGGCCATCACACTGTCAGTCCATTTGACTTAAAATTGGACAAACAACTCCAGCTCAATGTGCTCTTCAAAAAAGTTTCACCATAAAAATAGGTCATGGCAGATTTTCTACCATTTGGAGTTAAAGATAATAATAATAATAATAATAATAGAGCTTGTTGGATTCTGACTCAACACCAAATGTGTTATACAGCAACATTGGGTATGAAAGGGGCATTTTCGAAAGACTTCACAAGCAAGGATGGACAGAGGTTCACCACTTTGTGAACACATGATTGTATAAAGGATATTACTACATGGGCTCAGGAGCACTTTGCAAAACCACTGTCTTTAAACACTGCAAATCATTGCGTTCTGTTTTTATTTATGTTTTACACAACTTTCCAACTTTTTGGAGTCAGAGTTGTAAGTTGATATGGCGAACATATTCGCAGTAGTCTGAGGGTTCATGTGCCCTGTCTGTTATCTTCTACATATTTTTCTGCAAAGCTGCAGTATAAAAGAGGACAAAAGATCTGTCAGTGTTGATGCTCAGCAAAGTGAACAAAGGTTGGTAGCTTGCGACATGCAAGGTTGCTGTCTGAGCAAAGGGTACATGATCATTTTCTAGGTGAGTGCTTTTACTGCAATTATTCTGAGAATCATCCTCCAGCACAGAGACCTGTACAGCTGAAGTTAAGATCGGCAGTGATCTCTCAGTTCTTCACAGCAGAGAGGTATTTAAAACTACAATCTAAAATATTTCATTCACTTACTCCAATGACTCTGCTAGTGCCCATGAAGATATCAATTTGTATTACAAACTGGTGTCCAACAAGTTTAAACATTAATTGTTGTTGTTTGTTGTTTTCTTTATTTAATTTAAGTTCAATGTAATATTTTAGAGAATAATTAGTACACCCCTGGCATTTCCATACCCCGAGCTCTGAACAGCTTGGTGACTGTCATGGAAAAATTCAACATTAGACCGGTCTAAAATGGGATAAACCTTTCCTGTGCACGTGTACTGTGCTGTATTTGTGTTGTTGGCAGACGAGTTACAGGGAATGGTCTTTTTGGGTATAAATAAACCCTATCTTTGTGTCGCCACTGGCAAAAAAAAAAAAGCAATGATATTGACTTAAATATGGGGAAATGAGAGGCTGCCATAATATGTCCTGTGTGCTTTGTTTCCAGCAGATAGGCAGAGAGCTTTGAAGTGTGGATTGGCACAGCGGGGTGCTAGCTTCTGTAAAGGCAAGATGCTAAACGCTAAGGATGAGAAGGACATGAGGTAGTCTATTACCAATACAGGAGCAAAGAGAAAAAAAGGCAAATCCAATGATAATGTACATCTGTTCCAGTGAATTTATGAGCTTTGAACATTTTTTCATGTGGGATAAGTGGATCCTTTTTCTTACTTTCTCAGAACTTCAAAGCAGATTTGCTTTGGATAATGCAAATGATCGGAATATGTCGGCTCCTGCCTACTCGAGAGCATGAAAAGAAAGAGGGGTAAGGGAGAATTAAAGCTAATTGGCATGGCGCTCTTTTATGTGTGGGAAGAAGGGCAAAAATAAAACACTTCAATTATTGTCAAGTTCATTCAATTAGGAAACAAGCTGACAAAGTGCTGAAGTTCAGCATGCCCGACCCAGTGGCCATTTGCATTAAATGCCACTTTTCACTGGCGCTATTTCCCTTCTTATATCTGATGAAGTTATAATTAGCAGGATTAAATCCACCCAATAATCACCAAGCTGGCACTGCACAGAGAGGCTGTTTTGTTCAGCTCTGATGCTGTGGGGCCTGGGGGTAGAAGTTATTCATCTGTTGGTCCAGTCTTTCGCTCCTCACGCACAGTGCTTGGACCGTTAAACCTATGCCCTCCAAATATGCCGAAAACATCTTCACTTCAAAAGATATCCCTCTTTAAGCAAAGTAATGGAATGGAGCAATAGCAAACGAGCACCTCCATGGCTGAGAGCTGGAGTCAGTATGGTAGTGACTCAACATACTCTGCAAGTCACTAACATCAGCTTGAGTTTTTGCCTGTTTTTTAGGATCCCTCAGATTCATGACAGGCAGCTGAGCCACAAAAGGCCATTTGTGTTCTGTAGAGAGTTTACATCTTTCAGTGTCATCGCCAGCCATTTGTACCAGAGAGAAGCAAACAAGCAACAAGGAAAGGACAAAATCAAACTGCTCCAACGAAGAAAAAGACAAACACTTTGAAGGTGATGATTTCCAGATAGATCAAACTAACAAGTATTGTCTGTGCAGCCAAAGCCTGGTATATCTTATTCTTGTGTTATAGATGCTCTGTGGTCCAAAAACTCTAAAAACGTGCCTTGCACAGCTGTTTAAGGAAAATATTAAGCCTTTTTGTTAAAAAAAGAAAGAAAAAGAAACCCCTTTTTAATGATTTACATCTTCAGTGGGAAAAAATGTATTTGCGGCTGAGAACCACAGACTCTGGAAATAGGAGAGGGCTGAGAGACGGATAGAGCTGGCTTGGTCTTTTAAGGAATTTGTGCACTCTATGAAATATATTAATCAATAAATATTATTGATGTATTATTGATGTAATTAATGATCATTAATTAGAATGATCTTGATGATATAAATGTAGATATTGTTATATTAAGAAGCTGCTCCACTGGTAGTAGAAGCACTTAAATATTCATTTATTCTTGACATGCTCACTACCTAATTTGCAGCAGTGGTAGAATCAGAAAACGAAGCTTGTCACCTTCATGTTTTTCATTTTCGTCCATTAATACATGCATTAATGTGATGTATAAAGGGACGTGTTGACCCATTTCTTAGTTAGAGTCAGCAATACTGGATGTTTGCTGTGGCTTTGCCATTTTACACACGCTTTAAAGCTGATGCTCACTGACAGTCCCCTTCAACTTAATCTGATATGATTTGGAAGTATAATGCTGAAAACACAAACGTCACCACAGCAATATGAGTAAGAGGTACTACGAGGTAGTAGACTCTCTTTTGACCAGATTTCCTTCACTTCATCTTGTGCAGAGCACAGTTCAACTTTTCCAAATTACAAATGTGCTGTCTGGACTTCTCGAGACTGAGTCCAGACTTCTAGAGATAGCAAATGAATAAAACAAGGCTCCAGAAAGTTGCATTGGTTTTTAGTAGATCATTGGAGCTCTTTCTTTTTGCAACATCAAAGGCAGCCGCAGCTCTTTGATGTGGCAGCATGCTGTTTAAGGTACAGAGTGAATGGAGAGATGTCAAGCTGCAAGGTGCCTCTGTAGTTTACGTTGAGTGCTGCAGAAAGCTGCAGATGAAAGGAGCAAACAGAGTTTGATAATGAATGTCCAACAAGTAGGACCCATCTCAGACAGCGCACACGCAGCAGGGTGCCTGCGCTAACCTTGAGCGCAGCACCCCAAACTTTGGGCAGACGCTGGAGACCAGGCTCCTTCAAGTTGGCTGCTCCCGAAAAAAAGGGGCAGGGGGCTCTCAGATGTGAGCTTTAATCTTCCTGTCAATTAAATCCTGATTGACACACACACCCACGTACACATGGTCATGCACATGTGCTCCTCTGAAAGAGATGCCATCCACTTCCTCTGTTGAATAGCTCTCGTTCTGGCTTGGGGAGGCCTTTTCTAATTCTGCACTAATCCTTCCAATGTATGAGTCAATTTGAGGCTCCAACGTCTGCATTGCTTTAGTATTACTGTACATAATGATCCTCTTACTGCTAATGTCTCATTAATCAAATGAGATAATTCTTCTTTATTTGTCACCACTCTGTCTCAGAGGAATGTGAGATTCTAGGTGTTCATGTATAAGCTTTTTTACTCCACACCATTGATAAGGTGGTTGTCATTGTTCTTTACATTTCCACAAGTGTGGCTTAATACTGCATGTCACAAAATTCTGTGGGCAGCAAAACTACTGTTGTTTTAAGAAAGAAGTCAGACAATAATTAACCTTTCAACTGTATCTTATTTTAGGCTGCTCATGGCATGAGTCTGCAGAAAGCAGGCACAGTGAAAGGAGTTTGTTGCCTTGCTGGGAAGTTGGAGGTGTGCAGCCTGCTGCCTGCAGCTCTTCATCTCACAGCTCACTGTGGCTGCTCCGTCAAGATCTCAAACTGATCCACTGTTTAAGAAAAATCTGAAAATAGCTGTTGTCTTGCATTTTGTGTGACTTCTTTATCATAAAAGTCAACAAATATTTCGCCGCTTAAATGCTTTTAAGGTTATGCTGCTGCAGTAGGAAATGTTTGGTTTGCACACCCAGTTTGTAATACTATGGATATATAAATAGTACAATACTGTCATCACTGGACCATAAGCTCAGGCACCACTGTGACAGACACTAACTTAGATGTTTATTTAGATAAGAATCTTTGAGATTGTAATATTAATGTCAGCTATTTATGAATGTTGATTAATTAAGATATTACCTTGAAGTTGTAGCTACGCATTGCAAATTACTGTGTATCATAGAACCAATACTATACCAGTATAGTCAACACTGTATCGATCCCCATCTCAGCTCACTGACATACATCTCTGATATCCACATGTTTTTTTCAATTTCCCAGAATCCTAACTGTGTTTTGTTTTGTTCTGTGGATGTGACAACTGATCTCTGAAAGCAATATGAAACAACATTTAATTTAAATAATGAATATGATTCACTGAATGACTTTTACCTAAAAATCCAGATTAAGTAAGGTTGGTTATTCAAAGAATAGGCTCACATTTTTTCCAAGTCTGTTGTAAAACAAAATTTGGATGCTCATTATGCATTCTGAAACAGGTTTTGGTTGCTGTAATGTTCCTTGGTCACATATTGGCCGTGAACACAGTTCAAATACATGTGAGAGATGGGAGATGAAATCCAGTATCCTTGATGTGTAAAGGCACAAGCCTAAATGTATCTGAAGTTGATATTAGGCTTCAGCAGTCTGAGTTAAACAAATGAAGTGGGTATGTTCCAGAGTTCCTCTTTATTTTACAGTCCCTCCACTGAACACCATGAAGGAAGTTCATAGCAAAAAGACTTTAGCTTTTGCATCTTTGCACATATTGAAGACTGGATTTTGTCCCCAATCTCTTACACTGGAATGACATAGAGACTGGTTTGTTTTCATGGCTGTATAGATGTATGTTACTCTGTGTTGTTGTCATATATTTATTTTCCATCACAAGGGTAAAATACAGTATTTATTTTATTTTGTGTTGGCCGATTGATTGAATCTTTGCTCGTATCATTTTGTGTACTGTATTTGTGTTATTGTGGCACAGCTCTTTGTGTGGTACAGTTGTGCATTCTTTTAAAGTTCACAATATGTACAAATAAATAATTATTGCTGAACATGAGGATAATTGGTTATGTATGACAACTTGCATGTGGATTTACTTCAGACTTCATAGAGGATGAGACATGCTGATTTGCTTCTGGGAGTTCTATGTCTGGCAAACCAATCAGCTCACACACAGCACATCAGTGCACCTGGCCTAACACTGAGCTCACCACATGTGCTTTTGATATCTGCACAGAAAGAATGCACAGCTATGAAATGACTGGAGCCAAAGTATTTCATCTCTGCTATGAGAGAGGGGTGGATCCAGCACTGAACCGCACTGTTATTCATTGACATACAGTTTAAAACTTGACTTGGGTGGACAAGGTTATTTAGTGCTGGGCAGCAATTTTACTGGAGTACACAGAGTTGAACTGAGTCCATATGGAGCAAGACTTAACTTTCATGCCCAGTAAACTGCAAGCTGAAGATTGGATCCTCCAGGCCAATTTTAGGTCACCCTATCTGTGTATCTATGGTAGAAAAAACGAATAAGCTCTTAGCATGATGTTCTATAGAGTGATTTTGGAGGAACATAAAGACCCAGAGTAATTCTCTCTCTTGATCCAAAAACCCTGGTTGTTGAAATCTATCTTGAGATCAGACCAAAAGCAACATTGAACAGTGGATGCCTGATGCCAATTAAGAAGTAAGTCCTCAGTTTAGGCTCAGCACAGACTGATCACCTATATATACATATATGGTCCTTTGCTAGTACAATGAAAACCCTTGTTTTGCTCCAACAACAATGGCAGCTGGATACGTGATGTATAACAATCTTCCCTGCCAACCCATCTTATCTAAACTCATTTTCTTAATTCTTAGATTGCTGACTATTTGGAGATATGAGGTTTACAGCAAGCTGACAGACTATTCAAACAAGGAGAGGAACGTAACTCAGACTTTATCCAAAATCTGGATTTGTTAGTAATTCAAAGATAATGAGTTATGGCTTTGGCCACATATGCAGAAAAAACTGTGTTTCTTGGCTAGTCTAAGCTTAACAAGTCCAAACATTTCTTCATTAATAATGAAGAAGGTTATATAGTCCAACTGGATCAAGTTGGAGCCACATATTTTCCTTACTTTGACACAAGGTGTTAAGAATTCTGTTGCAACAGAGGACAGAAATACTCAGAGATGTCTTTTGGGATTATGTCTGGATTTTTTCTATTGACAATATCTTACCTTCTCTCTTATCCATCCAAACTTGTCTGGACCCCCTACTGTGATTTGGATGACAGAACTCCACATTAGAGCTTCATGTAGGATGCCTGACAGAGAGCACTCTGCATTACACTCCCCTTGGTGGAGTTGCCTGTTTCTTAGACAAGAAGAAGAATGAAAAAAAGAAACTCGCTTTAAAAAGTTTTATTTCAGTCTGTCTTTGATTACTCTGCCTTTTTGTGTTTGAGATTTTTCCCCCACAGGGCACAGTGAAGACACACAGTAAACTAATCATGGTACTCAGGAGGGAGCTATAATAACAATAATTATAAATTATCTGACTGTCCAAAAAGTCATTCTTGCACTTTTTTAAATCGTGACATCAAAGAACACAAGGGGAGTAAGAGGCAATCACTACAGGAGCTGTTTCCAGGGTTGTCTTTTATATGTGCTTTTTGAAGTTTACATCAGATACACAGCATGCTGGCAAGGTTGCAGGTTCCCAGTGGCTACAGTTTTATTAGTTATAACACTGTAGGATTATTACCATACTAAGATTATCACATTGCATGCCCCCCCCCCCCCCCCCCCAAAAAAAAAAAACCCTTTTAAATTCACACATAATGAATCATCAAAGGATTTCCACTGAAAATTAACTTTACATGGTGCACAAAAAGTGGGCTGTGGTGATAGGATGACAAGATGAAGTCTGAGATCCAAAAAGGAATAAAGAAATGTCACTGAAAGAGGAATAAAGTCATGTGCCAAAGGGGAAGAAACAGAATAATCGTCATCATGAAGGAACCAGGTTATTTTATATATGCAATAGTTCCATCAAGTGGTTGTATGACCAAATTGCAACCAGTATGAAAGCATTGATTTGGACCAACATGTTTCCCCTTTAGTATATTTCTGGTGGCTTTTCTTGTAAAGATGACAAATGAACCATGTCTATTTAATTGTGCCAGAGCTTCTGCTTTTTAAGACTTTAATTCCTCTTTATGGTTTTACTAAATGCAGTACACTCACCCTGAGAAACTCTGCTACGAGGATGTGGAAATGTCAATGCATTTCAGTAAACAATGGACATTAGCATGTGGCAAACTACAATTCCTGATCATCAAGCAACCAACTGTGAAACATCGCTTGTGTTCTACTTTGAAAAAATCAGAGAAGTGAATGAAATTGCGATGTGTGCGCTCATGTATTACACTGTGCTGCAGGTCAGACCAGTTTGTGTTTGAATTTTGTTGAAGTTTCATTTGATTTCATTTTCTGGCAAGAGAAGACAATGCTTGATTTCCATTTTATGGGAGGGACTCAGTAGCAGAACATGTTTCACTTTCAGCTGTGAAAAGAGGAAGAGACATGTCTAAAGTAGTGCAGCCTCTCTACTCAAATGACAGCTGGAGGGAAGAAAGTTCTCGGTTGTGGAGGCAATTTCGTGAGTGATAATCTTACACTGATGTGTGTTGCATACCTTTGCAGTTCAAATTTCTTAGACTAATCTTGTGTGTTTGTACATGTGTTAAATGAGAGTGGTCACTGTGTACAAAACGATGGTATTAGTGAGGGCATCCCACAGTATCAAATGAGCACAATGAAAATGAAATTTGTGGTGGCTGTTAGTTGCTTGATGGCATGTGGGTGTTTTCTGTGCCAGGTTGTGATACTACAAGCAGCAGTACACGTTGGATGTCCCTGAGTATGGATGTTGACATGCCAGAAGCATGTTTGTCCAGGAGCTTGTGCTGAAACAACGGACAGAGATACTGGATGCTCTATGCAGCAGCGGGTCAGCTGAAAATCTGGAACGAGTTCTGGACATACTACTTGCCAAGGGGGAGCTCATATGGGAGGACTACCAGAATATACAGGTACCAGGTCGGGCACTGTACACTAATGCCAGACAATTACTTGACCTGGTTTATACAAAGGGAGTGGAAACTTGTGGGTTCTTCCTAGCTGCTCTTAAACAGGTCCTACCTGAAGTGCAGGAATTTGGCCTGTCTTTGTCAGGATGCTGTTCATATCTAGAAGAAAAAGAAGAGCACCAGAGCACATCTGCTCAGACTCTCCTGACTCAAAGACCAAGCCTGGTCAGCAAGCTACAAGGCTCCATTGATGGTGCTCTAGAAGCTCTCGTTGTATCAGGACACTTTACCTCAGCAGAGTGCAATGAAGTGCACCTCCCCATACACACCCCCTCTCAGCAGGTACAGTAAATGGCCCATGTTTAACACACATTATTAAACTGTGGCTTGACAACTTCCTATTATTGTTCTTCATTAAAAATGGAATTAAACTGATACTTTTGTTGCACTTCTCATACACCTATAGTCTATTTTTTTTTCTTTCTAAAAATAGATGCTCATACACTTTACACTGATTTTCTTGCTGAGAGCTTGCTCTGAGTCACATAACACCACAGTGCGTCTTTTTTACACTTTGGATTTTCCCAAGGACTCAACAAACAAGATATAAAGAGTGAACTTTGGGCAGAACCACGCTAGCTGTATGCCCCTGTTTCCAGTCTTCGTGCTAAGCTAAGCTGTGTGCTACCTTGAAACCTAGGGTAAAAGCATAAAAGTTGTATTGATCTCCCAATCTAACTCTGAACAAGAAAGAGAGTAACTGTATGCGAGAATGTTGAAAATAATAATGAATCTGTTGCCATTCACATGTCTACCAGGCAAGGCGTTTGCTTGACCACGTCAGATCAAAAGGAGAATCAGCGGCGAAGGTTGTACTGCAGTACATTCAGCAAAAACAGGAATCTGGATCCCCATTGAACCAGGAGAAATTGACTCCTTCCAAAGGTATATCATTATAATCTTGCTGAAAACTATTACAGTAATTATATACACAACTGTACGTGCAAACTAAACCTATAGCAGATGCGCATGCTTGTATAAACTTGTGGATGATCTGTCTGAAATATACAAAATGTATGCATTTCCTTGGTGGAAAAATTTAAAAAAATGTGAAAAGACCAGTTGTTAGCATGCCACATTATAAATACAGAGTATGTATTATTTTGCGTTGCTGTGTATTTATTGTACTTTATCTCATGCTTTCTGTCCCAGAGTTCTTTAAGTATCAGAAGAAGCTCAGCAGTTCTGTGTCTGCCCAGTGCTGCTTTCTCAGTACTTATGGAGGGACCAGCCACATGTCTCTGGATGAGATCTACACTGAAGGCCAGCTGGAACTAGCTCATGACTGTGCTGATGTTCATGGACCTTTGGGCCTGGAGGACATAGTCAGTACGGTGGGTACAGTGAATGAGCAGGCCGACACAGTGGTAGTGTCTGGGGAGGCAGGCAGTGGGAAGAGCACGTTACTCCAAAGGCTGCACTTGCTCTGGGCTCGTGGGGCAGCCCTCCAGGAATTTCTCCTTCTATTTCCATTCAGCTGTCGCAGGTTGAACTCAGAGCACAGGGAACTGTCTATCCAAGAATTGATGTTTCAGCACTGCTGCTGGCCAGACAGAAAGCAGGAAGAGATTTTCCAGTTCATCCTGGACCACCCACATCTCATCCTCTTCACTTTCGATGGCCTAGATGAGCTCAAGCAGAGCTTTTCAGATGAGCACCAGCTCTGCTGCCCCACCCAGCGTGCACCTGTTCATATACTATTGTTCAACTTAATCCAGGGTTCCCTAATGAAGGGAGTGCGGAAAGTGGTAACTAGTCGCCCAGAGGCAGTGGTCCCTGTGTTGAAGAAACACCTTTACAAAGAGGTCCTCCTGAAAGGCTTTTCTCCAAGTGGGATTGACTGTTTTGTGAGGAAGCATCACAGTGACCCCACTGTGGCTACAAAGGTTTTGGAGTCCCTGCAGACAAACACTGCTTTACTTGGACTTTGTCATAGTCCAGTCCTCTGCTGGATTGTCTCACAGTGCCATAAGGAGCTGCTAGGCTGTGGAGAGGGCAGTCCACAAACAATCACCGACGTGTATCTAATGATCTTACAGCACTTTTTGCAGCACCAAAGCTTGCTGAGGAGCACCGTGGGAATAGGCTGGCTCCAGGAGCACCTAGAAACAGTCTTGCACTTAGGGCAGCTTGCCTTTGAAGGGATAGGAACCACCTGTTACATTTTCACAGATGCAGACCTGGAGACATGTGCTGTATCTGAAAAGGACATCTGCATGGGCTTTCTCATACAAAGTAAAGACATGTCCTCTGCCCACAGTAAACGCTATGAATTCCTTCATGTGACTTTACAGTGTTTCTTTGCTGCTCTGTACATTGTTTTGTCAAATAACACCAACCACTCAACTATTCCTAAGCTCTTTGAGATGAAGGACATGAGAGAGACAGATGTGATCAGTGCATGCTTCAGGTCCTGCTTGTCTTCCTCTAACCATCAAGAGTGGGCTTTAGAGGGGGAAGCTACAGCAGCTGAAACAGCAAATCTGCAAATCACAGCCACTTTTGTGTCAGGACTACTGTCCCAGCGCCATCAAAGCCTGTGGCTCCACTGTTGCCCCAGCACTGTGCTGGAGAAGAGGGTCAGACAGGTGGTGAGATGCCTGTCCAAAGGCATGCAGAAACACTTCAAGTCTATCCCTAAACCTGTGGAAGGGGAGAAGAAGAGCATGCATGCGATGCCAGACTTTGTCTGGCTTATCAAATGCATCTATGAGATGCAGGAGAGCAGGATTGCTAAAGATGCCATGAGCAAGCTGCAGGTGGACCACCTAAAACTGACCTACTGTAACATTGGTCCTGTAGAGTGCACTGCATTAGCCTATGTGCTCCAGCATTTGAGGAATCCTGTAGGCCTCCAGCTGGACAACAACTCAGTGGGCGATGTTGGAGTGGAGCAGCTTCTTCCCTGCATGCACATTTGTAATTCCCTGCAGTGAGTATTTAAAGGTTGCATTCTTCCTTCCATTTATACATTAGAGTGAACTCAGCTTCCACAATAGCACTAGACGGCACTATACATTACTATAAGGCAGAAAAGACATGCTATGCTTAAGTGTCCCATATTTCCCTGTATCAGCCTCAGGAACAATAATATTACAGATGAGGGGATCCGCAAACTGATTGCTAAAGGTATTCAATGTGACAACTTCCAGAAAATTGCGTAAGTATTGTCAAGATGAGTACTTATTAACACTATCATAACGGTGGACCTTTTATAACAATGTTGCTTCTTTGTAGGCTCTTCAACAACAAGCTAACTGATGCTTGCACACAGCACTTTTCTCATCTTCTGAAAACTAAGCAGGATTTCCTTGCTCTAAGGTCAGCACATGCAGTATTTTCTCATCAGATGTGACACTAATATGGAACTATAATAATATGCACTATGACTATGTAGTGTAAAATGTATAGCAAATAAGCTTCTGTGTTTTCTTTAAGGCTAGGCAACAATAAAATAACAGCTGAGGGAGCAAAGCAGCTGGCAGAGGGACTGAAATTCAACTGTTCACTGCAGCATTTAGGGTACAAGTCCTCCTGCAACATTGCATGCATCTTATTGGTAGTGCATTTCCACTTACTACTCTTTCTCCACATTCTCAGGCTTTGGGGCAATAAGATAGGTGATACAGGAGCAGAGGCCCTTGCCAGAGCCCTAGAGAGCAGCAAATCTCTAGTGTGGCTTAGGTAATAATTGCTTTCAATATTGGCAGACTTAAGACAGCGTGGAAAATGTATTAGAAATATGAAATTCTGCTTGTGCGAGTTGCATAATGACCAATTGTATGTATAATATGTTTCATGTAATGGTAGCCTGGTGGGCAATGAGGTAGGAAGTGCTGGAGCATGTGCCCTTGCAGACATAGTCAAGAACAGTACATCACTGGAAGAGCTTTGGTAAGTGTTAGAGACAAGTTATATTTGTATTGACAATGCACATGACACTTGTGTTAACCGAATGGCTCATTTGACATTTGAATAGTCACTGTAGAGTAGTGCTTAAATAACTCCACCCTCTTATTTCCTGTAAAAGGTTGACAGAGAACTGCATAACCAGAACAGGGGTGGAATGTCTCATTCAAGCCCTAGAACACAGCGCTCATGTGAAATCAATATGGTATGTGATGAACACTGAGCCATACACTCACAAATACAAAAGTTCCCACTGTTTGTTGCTTGTGTGGTTGGTACATTTGATTGGATGTTGTTTGCATTGCAGTCCGTGGCCGTACTGCTGATGCTTGAAAGCATATCTTAATATGGCAAAAATGTTATTTTGGCTTAGTTTCTTTCTACAAACTTGCTGTGCATCATCAGTGATTGATTTTGTCTTTTCCAATCATACTGCAGGTTGAGAAACAATGACCTCAGTTTGGAGGAAATAGAAGAGATGACACAACGTGAATCAAGACTGATCTTCTGATTTGGTATTAAGCTGTCTGGGGACTGTGTAGGACTGTGCTTTAAAGATTGTTTCTATTTATTACAGAAAATATTTTATATTAAAATGTAAAATGTGAAATGTGTTTGCCAAAGTATATTCTGGTTAGGGGAACAAAATACCACTTTTTAGGGTTTATCCAAGTACAAAAAATATATTCATCAATATCTTGGGTGGTAATAGGATCCCATAACACCACCACCACCATTACTACTATTATTACAATTACTACTATAATAATAGGAAAACAATTTGTACAAATGCAATGTACAAAAACAAGCAGTTTGTCTCTACTGAAAATAAGTTGGCTGTAGTCAGTGTTGGAAATTAACTAAACAAATTCACTCAAGTTACTGTACTACCTACTATTTGACAATTTACTACTTTTGGATTCAAATTTCCATCCAAAACACATGAATATGACCTATTGATTCAATCTGCTCACAATATATAATGCAGTGGTAAATAGCTCTGTCTCAACCAGCTGCAACATTAAAATGCTTCATATATACTATGAATGCGTCATTAATAACAATCCAACAATACGATGTGTAACACATTATATAATATACAGCACTCTAAAGGCATGCATATTGAGCATCTTTTACTTTTGATTCTAAATAGGTATTGCTGAAAATAATTTAGTTCTACTTAATATTTATCTAGTTAATCTAGTTTTAGTTTGGTAATTTTCTTTAGTGCTCACCTGATCTATTTTTTTAACTCCTTTTTTGTATACTTTCGTATTGTATCGTACTCCCTCCTCCACTGCCTGTAGTTCCACAGACAGCATCGTCTGCACTGAAAGCTACACTTCAACCTAACTATGTGTTCTGCCATTCATGGGAAAACCCCACAGAATGGGTCTTGGTTACAAACGCAATGAGCAGCCAATCAGCGCTTGAGAACTAAGCGCAGGACCAATGCCTCTCAGGGAGTGCAATGAAGTCATACATTAAGTTTCGTGAGGTCGTCTCCTGTAAATAATATATCTAAAAGCTGTAGCCATTCACTGTGTTGTTTCACGTATTTCCCATGGAGAACAGTTTTATCTAAATGCTGATAGCATACTGTAGAGGGTGGCAGTCCTCTGCCAGCCTGCTTGCTGTCGAGCAGCTCGCTGGGCTAACTTAAGCGTGATACTTAGCTTGTTAGACCGCTAGCATTAGCTAGCCATTTAGCTAATCAGAGGTTATCACGGGAGGAATATAGCTTGTTTTCAGAGGCCTGTGTCTAATTGAGATGGACATGTGAAGTGACAGCCATCTGTAGCCTCTAACTGAGCTGACGCGTATCAAAGGTAAGGTGTCCGTGTCGTTAGCAGTAAACGTAAATGAGTGTTTGGTGCATTTTAGCTGACGGTACGCTAGCTACTTCCCTCTCTTAAAAGGGCCTTTGACTGACAGCTTTTGCCTGGTGATGACACACTGCTGCTCTGGTTGTCAGGGATAATACTCATGAAAACGTATCCCGATATTGCAGTCAGTGGCTATGACACAAGAATAAACAAAACTGTAATTAACTCCGTGCTCGTCACCTCAGAGGACACTCTAACGTCAAATACATGTCAGATGAGGTCAGCGCTAGCCCATGTCAGGTCTGACATTACTTTCAGTGTTGTACCTGTGCAGTTTCTTAGCCCTGTATGACTTAAGCTATAACGATATTGTCTTAATGTCAATAAGCTGTTACGCTGTTGATGTTACAGCTTTTCTTGAAAGAAACATAATAACTAAGTTAATGTTGAATATATCATGCTTGAAGCAAATGACGGATGCAGTGTGAATGTGCTCTTGTCTGTGCCGGGTGATTGATCATCACATCTGAGGTGTCATCAGGGGAAATCCAGTTGTCTGGTATCTGAGCCTTGCCCCGGGTGTTAGATTAAGTCTTTTTTTTTAGCATATTCAAATCAGCAGATATGAGTAATGTCGCACGAGCTGCTGCTAAAAACAGGGGCTACTGCGCAGGGACGACTGCCCAGAAGAATCCACAGCCCAGGCCATCGTGAGCTATTACACATCTCACAACAAACCACAACAAGCAAAGTGGGTCAGAGATCTGTTAGTTAAAGATGAGTAATCAGTGAATGAAGGTGTAAAGTTACTATGCGGATTGGAATCTATTTTAGTGTATCTTTACGTGGGGATCAGCAGCCATCGCCATTCAGAAAATACATCTCTTCACCTGAATGCAATGAAGACTAATTTACCAAATGTTTGATCATGGTCAGAAGTTTCTAATGTCGGTGTGGCTCACCATCAGCTATCCATTAATTTACAACTGAATAATATAACTATCTCCACTTGTTAATGCAGAAATCTGCTTTGAGACAAAAGAAGCACGTTGGGGTAGTTACTTGGTTTCAATCTGTGCTCAGGAATGAGATACTGTAGTGGAACGAACTGAAATACAATTTGTGTACTGTAACACTTTCATTAATCCTATATATACAACTTGCCTGGTGCTTTGTTTAATCCAGTGTTGCACTTTTACTTCTGTTTAACCTGTTGTGGTGTGCACACACTTTTTCAAACCACAGAGTGCTTCAGCTGTCTAAACAAAAACACACAGACTTGCATATGAGGACATACATGTTCTTTGCCCTGTGGGGTATATTAGTAAGCATTTACTGTTATTTTGCCGGCCAACTAATTGAAAACATGCTGTGGAAATTCATGACAATTCACTATACCAGCTAGCTTTCACTTAAAATTTCAATTGCACTGTGTGTCTTCTTTTCCCTGAGTACGTCTTTTAAAGGTGGTCATTTGTTACATGTTCCTACAGACCAGAGGTCAAGCTTGCCTTGATGTTGGACCTCCTGCCTAGCATGCAGCCATGAGCTCTGCCCTGTGGAGCCAGGAGAAGCCCAGTGGGGGCTTCAGGGAAGACTGGCGCTTCTATATGGTCATAAAGGAGTGTACGGTGGAGAAGCCTCCCCAGAAGACCCTGAGGATCCCCCGTGGCAGTCTTGGTCAGGCCTGCCAGGAGCGCAACAGCCTGGGGCGAACACTGCCCCCATGCAAGGGCAAGAAAAGTCTCCGCATCTTGGACCAGACCAATGTGGTGCTGAGCCTGGATGAGCGGGATGTGCTAGAGCTAGATGAGAAGCTGGCTGAGCTGCTGTTCCCCATTACCAACTGTGAGGAGCGATATGCTTTGCTCTGCAACAAGTCACGGCTAGAGCGCGTCCGCGACATTGACTGTGGTTCAAAGGTGCGCGTCCAGCTGCGCTCAGGGGATGAACCGCTGCCTGGTGTGGTCCGCTTCAAGGGCTCGCTGCTGCCTGATAGAGCCCTCTCTGGAATCTGGTTTGGAGTGGAGCTGCTGGTGAGAACTCAAGTGCCTTTTGTTTCTTTTTCAGAGGCTCGATATGCAAATTTAAAATATATCATAAATGACTCTCCCCACAAAAACGTTTTTCAGTGAACACAAGATTATTGTATATAGATGTAAAAGCAAATCCTCATAAAAAAAGAAACTTCACTCATGTATTTCAGATGAAGACACAAACAGTTGTTTTAAATAAATATAGCATAAATCCACAAACCTATAAGCATATTTGCAGTTTTCATCCAAAACATATTTTGATGTTTTTACATTTATAGACAAACTGCTGAGCCTTTATTTGCAAACTGCTTGTCATGCGTTAACCTCACTGCATTTGTGTGTAGGTTTGTTTAGGCTCCCCTAATGTGGCTCCACTTGCAAATGCATGTTTTCCAACAGAGAATTATCTATAGCCAGTCAGATGTGTCCTTCCTTTTCAGCCAGTCACATTAGAGTAGATTCCAGGCAATCATTTAAGGTGATCACATAGTGTTACAATCAGTGCAATCTCATTCAGTCAGATTCATAACTTAAAATCCGCACTGCCAAAAAGTGATCGTCTGCCAAAAACTAATTCTGTCGCCCAGTTTACAGCTGTTTTCATCTGGATCAAACAGTCCTAATGCGTAAATATACACACAACTTTCTGTCCGTGGTAATAGCAAGTAGTCTTTGTGAAAGTTTAATGTTTCTTGTAACCAAATAATCTCAGTTGTGGCCAGAGAAGTCTTTACAGTTCATAGTGTAATCAGGCATGAGACTTGAGTGATTGCAGACAATTTTAAACCATTGTTTCAAATGTTTATATGTGTTGAATATGTATGATCTGCGTTTTTAGGCCTATATTTGGCAACCAGGCCGTATTTAACATGATTTATGGATGGGTTATATATAAAATAATGAAATTATCTCTTTTGCAATTATCCTATGACTGTGCATTATTTGTCCTGCATTATTTTACCTGCTAGATCCAATCATTTTTACCAGTTTAAATAGCTTTAAAACAGGCTCCATTCAGTTTTTGGTGGACGATCACTTTTTGGCAGGACTCCTGAAATCTGGACTGGGGTCGTTTTAGATTTGAAAACAGTCCTATCAGGAATATGGCTGTATGTCTACAATATGTATGTATGTATAATTAAAGTAGCTCTACTTCATTGATGAAAACGTTTGCTTACACTGTGGCTCAGCAATGTGTCAGCTCAGTAATGGATGTGACCACACCACTTTGAAGAAGCACCACAGTGAATAGGCTATTCATTCTGTTTTCATATCATTGGTGTGATCTTTTGCACTACTTTGACAATCTTTTATCTACAGTGGGCTTATCATGCTGCATGTTTGGACACCAATGGAGGAATGAGTGCTGAAAAGTTGAAAGACATTTCTTTGGACATTCTTTATGGCAAGTTGTGCTTTGATTCAGGTCAACATGAGGATTCACATTTAGAAACGATTAGATTTGGTGTTCTTGTCTTTTGGAAACTGATTGCAATATCCGCCACTGCCATCATCCTCAGGCTTGTAGCCTACATCTTGCTCGGCTATGTTTTTAGCATTTTAAACGAGCATGTTCATTTTCAGTTAATTTCTTCATTTTGTGAACCCTGCCTCCCTCCATTCTTTGTACGCATACATCATCCACCTGCCACCCACCCAAATTAATTATTTGGTCTGATTTAGAGATCCACACTGACATGGACATTTGACTCCACCTCTATCAGTCCCTGTTGCCTCCATTGCCTTTAATATTATGTTGAGCAGCGCAAGCTTTCCAGGCAATTTCTTTATGGTGTGTTGTTTTGATGTCTGAGATTTAATGATGTACGTTAATGATTAGAGAGGCTGCTTTCAGTAATTTTAAACATTTCCATGCACAGAGTATTGTCACAGCAGCAGCAAAACTAAACTTGTCAGGACACAGAAAAGTTAAACTTTTAACTTTAGAAATACATTTTTCGGACAGCTCTAATGGCGAGGATTTATCAGGACTGTGTGTGTGACCTTTTGGATGTGCTGAAGAACATGGGACATCAATTAATATTATCCTGACCAATCCTGTTGGCGTGTTGGGAAATTTAAATAGCTTAATCTTGGAGTAACACCGCTGCGCCTTTTGCGGAAACGCAAAGTGTCCCTCTTAACGAGGATACGCACTTATCGTTCCTGCTCTGACGACGTTGAGCAGATAATGTAATTGATATTTTCCTCTTAATTATCTTTTTTCACCCACCTGCATTCCATCCGCTATTCATCAGAATCTTAATTTATGAGACCTGGCCTGCCTGATCCGTGGATTAGAGCCCGTGGAAGTAGCTGCAATCCGTCTGTCACTGCCTCATAAATGTTTCAGGCATACAAATATTCCTTGCTTTAAGCCCTGGAGGTTATGTTTGTGTCTTTGCAACTTGTGCATGTTCCTTGTAGAGCAGTTTTGGTGACTTTTTAGAGCTGTTTGTATGATGCACAAAACAGTACTGCCAAGCCAGAATGGCAAGCTAAGCATTCATATTTGTGTAACATTTGCCATGAGAAGGTCAGGTCTATGTCGTGCACCACATGTATTGGACGCTGTGATTTGTGGAAAACGTAGGATTAAAGGAAGTACATGTTGGACTTTCAGATTGTTTGTTTGGCTTTGAATTTCTTGAGTTATATTTAAAGTTTATAGTCAATTTCTGCCCTTTCTTAAGCTTTAAAGATAGAGTCTGGCTTTAGATGCTGTTTAAGAGAAGGCTAAAACAAAGCTGCAGTGTTTTCACTGACATGAGGGCAAGCAGATGATGACAACATTTAAGCTTTTGTGTTAACTAGTCTTTTAATCTCAACACTAAATCTGATTATTTGATGTCATGCCAGTCATTCTGTACTGTGTGTACAGTGCAGTAAGTAACAAAATACAAAGGATTACTTATTGCAGCACAATGTTGTTTTTATTCTTGTCCAGCTGTATTTTGTGTGAGTGGGCTGATGGAGCTCAAGCATTCAGACTGTAGCTCAATATAAAGGCCTCAAAGTTTGCATGTATGCTTCAGATAAAATCCAGATTTTATGCCCCTTCCCAAATAATGCTTGAGAACTTTTTCATATCCAAAGCCTGCATTTGAAAAACAAAGTACTGTATATTACAGTTTGGTTTGTGAGGAGCATCTAGTATCTGTACTAGACTGAATGTATTTTTCATCGCAGTAATTCAAGTCATATTCCTGTGATGTCAACTTTCCTTCACTGACAAATGCTGAGCGAGCAGCCTCTCTACCTGCCCTACTTGTTATTACAATAGGTTGCTCATCCCTCTTGCTCCTGTTCTGTGTCATCTCATCAACTCTCTTTTACTTCTGTTTCCTAGGAGGAGGGCCGGGGCCAGGGCTTCACAGAGGGCTCCTACCAAGGCCGCCAACTTTTCCGCTGTGAGGATGAGTGTGGTGTGTTCGTGGCCCTGGACAAGCTTGAACTCTGGGAGGATGATGATGATGAACCCTTGGGCGAGCTGGAGGTGGACCATGTCAGTCTAGTGGAAGAGGACCAGGACTTCCCTCGATTGGAGATCAACTCTAGGGTCCTGGTGCAAACCAGGGACGGACCAGAGAGAGGCACCATAATTTTTTGTGACCTGCTGCCGGGCAACGAGAGTCTGGGCTACTATGTTGGAGTTGACATGGTAAGTAAGGTTCTCTCTCATATATTTGTAGTTTATGTCTAGACAGGTGCAGGAACAAATAAGTAAGATAAATAAGTAACAAATAAGTAAGTAAGTAGTAAATGATGCCCAAGATAGTGCTGAAATGAAATGAAATGACTGGAGTGGGTTAGTTCAATTGACAGAAAGTTGTCTTTGATCAAGTAAATATCCAATATTTGCTGCATCCAGTTTGTCAAATGTGAAGACTCGGTGCTTTTTCTGTTTAAAAAATCCTCAACCGATCAACCAACCAACCAACCAACCAACCAACCAACCAACCAACCAACCAACCAATCAATCAATCAATCAATCAATCAATCACGTTAATTGTTAGAAAAAAAAAATAGACAAAAGTTCAACATTTTGGGAAATGCACTTATTTGCTGTCCTGCTGAGAGATAGACGAGAAGACTTTCATGTCTGCATGCTAAATATGAAGCTATGGCAAGCAGCTGATTCAGTAACTTAGACAGGAAACAGGAACAAACAGCTAGCCCTTTCTCAGTCCAAAAGTAACAAAATCTGCCATCCAGCTCCTCCAAAGCTCACTAATTAACACATTGTTTGCATAAGCTGTACAAAAACCAGGAGTGTATAAACATCAAATTGCAATTTTACAGCGGTTATGTGTCGGGCTCTTTCTTGGCGGGACTCAGTAACTTCCTGGAGTCTTCCGTGCTTTCTAGGCAAGCCAAGAAATATTCTGGCACATAAACATTCTTTAAAAAGTGATTTGACACTGATTTAACAGACAATCAGTGAGCATTACAGGAAGCAAGAAAGAATTGATTGAAAATTTGAGATTGACTAAAATGGTGAACTTTTCCTTTGAATACAGGTCATTAGGGGCCACATCTTTCATTAAATCAAAATTTTGCACATTAAATTTAAACTATGTAACTTCTAGTTTGAGCCATTTGAATATCATACATTTATCTCATGTGCATGCTCCCAACTGGCACAGTTATTGTCTTTGAACTTAGAGCACATCCATGTTAAGCCCCTGGACTAAAACAGAGCTTTACCAATATGGCTTCCAGAGTGTGTAACTCTTAAAATGTCAGCTTGGTGTTTCAGTGTGTGATACAAGCCAGCCCAGTCAGGGTGGGGGGCTCTGTGGCAGCAAACTTAGGAAACCAACCATTCATTCATATAAAATCCACATCTTCTATTGCTTTGCTAGAGTTTACTTTCATCAGTTTTTTAAAATGTTGTTACCTGCTCAGCGTGACATTTATATTCATCTTGACAGCTGTTTATAATGAAGTGAGATGATGTGTCAGTCATGACTAAGGATGCTCTGCCACGATGATTTCAATTGTACTTGCTCTCGCCTCAGTAGAGCGTGGCAACATGCAGAAAGTTACAGAATCACATTATCAGAGTTAACATCTCAGGCTCTCTGTCATGACTTCCCAGTGTTTTCCTTTTTCTTTTTTACGACCGCTCCTCTGTATGTTATGGGAACATGTCTTGTTGCCAGTAGCTGGTATCTATGACTACTGTTGTCAGGCGGGAGTTGTATTGTAGTCATAGAGAGATTGAAACACATATCTGAGGCATTTGCCTGCTGATCGTTAGCAGCGGCACCACCAACAGCAGCAGCAGCAGCAGCAGCAGCAGCAGCAGCCCACTCAGTGCATCTGAGCCACCCACACAAAGGCAAGGCAGTCACGCGGGGAGTGAGGTAAAGACTTAGTGCTGTATGACCCAACAGCGTGGCAAGGGGCCAGCAGGCAGCTGAGGAGAGCCCACTGCTCTGCCTCACTCTGCGTCCAGCCTCGCCCAGCCTTCTCCAGCGAGTGGCCCTGGCCTCACGCTTATCTTTGATTATCCCGCTGGAGCAGAATCCTGGATTCCAAACTAAAGAAGAAGAATGGTGTGGCTGTGCTTGCAGAGAAAGTAGAGCCCTCAGGTGGAAGTATTTGAGGTGGAAGATCTGTTGTTTATGTGGAGAAGATGAGGATACAAGGGACACACAATACAGAGGATCAAGCTTAAGCATCATTTTAAGCAATAAGACAACAGACCTCATTAATCACCAAGAAGATACTAGGGGAAGAAGCACGTGTGGCACCAGCTTGATCAGTTTTTCAGAGATGAAGAACGGCTGGGAAGCTTATATGGTTCTCATGTCTCCAACTCTTTCAGGACAATCCTATAGGGGACTGGGATGGCGTGTTTGATGGGAAGTTGCTGTGTAATTTTGCCAGTTTGGAGCACACTCGCCTCGTCCCCATCTGTGACGTAATGCCAGGTGAGTCACCTACTTATTTGTGTTTTCCGAAAACATTCAGCTGTCCCTCTCTTGGACCAGTTCTTAGCTCCTTCCGAGCGTTCTGAGTTTGTGTTTTGCTTGCAGCGGGAACAGAGTGCCTTTTGTGTACATGGCTCACTTGTTTTTGAAAGTCAAGTGAGATACTCAGGCTCTTTGTTCTCCACATTGGCATATTGATTTGTTTATGTGTGCTGCTGCTGCCTCTCTGTCTATTCAGACTGGCATCTAAGAAATCGTGAAGATGGGATTCATAATTTTGTAAATGCATCTCTTGTTTGTGAAACCCTTCCTTTTGCACACTCTAGACAGGCTACATGATGTGCATGTTGTCACTGGAGCTACTTTAAATCCCCAAACAAAACAAGTAATTCATTGGTTCCTAATTAGTGATGCTTGTGGTACTAGACAGTTAGGAGTATGTTTAGGATTGTGAGGCGAGAACATTTGTGGTAAAAGTTGAGATTAATGTGCAGTTAAAAACAACGTATTTACCCTGGAACCTTCCTTGAGCAACACACAATCTGTTGCCAGTGGCTAAACGTTGGAGGCCAGAATATTACTTGCACAACACTGTTCAACATGGAAGACTACATTAGCTTTAGTGTCATACATTAAAATTGTGTTTCCTATAGCAAAAGAATCTTAAATAGACTTTTGAGACTTCTCGTTGGATATTTAATCCTGTTTTTATCAAGCTGCAGTTAGATAAGCTGATGGTGGGTTGTAACTCTAATGTGGATGTATTTGTGGGCTGTGCAGAATATTCCATGCAGGACCAAAGGCTGCAAAAGCACAGTTTTGCCCCCAGAGGCACCAGCAGTGACAAGTCGTCCTCTGGCCAAAGCAAACCAAAGAGCAAAGGTACTGCACTGCTGCTGTGATACACACCTAACTGACGCCCCCACACCTTGGTGTGATGATAATAGTTAAAGGGGCATTCCATCAAAATTGTCTGGTTGTGATTCAGAAAATATAAAAGCGATCAGACTTTTTTGTCTTGATGTTAGTTTCACAAAATTGTGGTGATCCCTTTGAGGGATCCCCTTGTCTCAATAGAACAAGCCTGTTCTTTGTTTTAGAGAGCTCTTAAAATGAAACGGCTCTGTCAAACTTGTAGTATTGTAGGCAAGCAAAGCAACAAACGCTTTTGGTGGAAAGTCTCTTTAAAAAGATAATAACGGAGAGCATGCTTAACTCCATTTTACACAACATATGAGAGGTGATTTCTTTTTCTTTTCTGTTTCTTTCATGGAGAAAGCTGACAACAGTTGCTGATTAATTGACCGTTTTCTGCTATTTTGTACGCTTTTATTTCTCACTTGTTCTACTCAGACACACGCGCACACACACACGCACACGTACACATTTTGCTTATCTCTGTGTGTTTTTTTCATGTACTTGTGTTATTTACAGGATTAGGTCACCAGTGTGGCAGTAGAAGCAAGTCTGAATTTTACTATACTTTAAATGGCAGCTCTGTTGATCCCCCAGCCCAGTCCAAATCCAAAAGCACATGGTACATTGATGAAGGTAAAACATGGGTACTCATGCGATGTCAACCATCTTACCGGCAAGCTCCTGTTTACAACAAGCTACATACTAATCCGTTTCATGATGGCACTATTATAGGTACTGTATCATTTGAACTTATTGACATTGGCAGGATCAGGGGTTCTACTCCTGCTGTACAAACAGATATTTACACTCTACTACTGTGGGTTGCTCTCAGTACAAGTGTCCTCCAAAAGTAGCATACAATAGAGCTTAGCTCGTTTTACCAATTGGTAAAGTCATGTATGGGAACTTTTTTCTCCCCCAAAACACGTGGCCCGTAATCCTTTCTTTAGTGATTAATTACCTTTTGAATTATTTTTACTAAAATGACTTAAGGTTTCTTATGAATACTGAGTCACAATGAGGAGAGTTTCTGGTAATAATACTCGTAAATGTATTCAGTTTATCATTTCTATTAATAATTTATTATATTTATAATATTGTAAAAAGTATAATCCTGAGGCTCAGTTTCTCATAATTTTCTGTTTCTTAATGTCCCATCATGGGATCTGCACTGCATATTATTTGTCCAGTAGCTGAATTAGCCAGTTTTTAATATAATTTCAGCAGCAACTAAACAGAGCTGTGGTGCTGAAACAGTGGCAGTCAGCTGTCTTCACCATGCTGGCTAATATAAGAAATAACCACCAACACAGCTGATCTGATCCGTGGACAGAAATAGTTTTCCAGTAGGTTAGAGAAGAGGTGCATTTTAGATGTATGCAGAAGAAAAGCAGAGATTATTGACTGATTTGCTCCCATTAAAGATTTTTTGCATATTTTTTAGTCTTGCCGGGCGTTTTCAACATCAACTGTTGACATTAAGATCCTACTGTACACAAAGTGGGAGATTTGTGTGCCTTGGCTGTTTGCTTCTCAAGGTGTGTGATACAAAATAAAAAGACTTGGAGAATAAAAACAAGAAGTGGGGCATTGCATATCAATACACATGGTGGAGTAACACATTTGTATAACAAACTGTAGGAAACCTTAAGTCATAATTTCACCTTTTTAGTGGGAAATGCAGAGTTCCATACAGATTTATTAGCTGTATGTATGTGTAGGTTATGCACATTAATTACTGTATTCTTTTATTAAAAAAAGCCCCCCTTGATTCTGTATTATGAGGACAACTCATCTCAATCAGCTGTTATAACATGCCTTTGGTAAATGTATGCCTCAAACATGGTTTTAAGAAGAACAACGATCTGTGGTTTGTTGCAGTAGCTTGCTATAAAGACCTTTCTCACTAGTCTTGTCCTTCATCAACATTTCAGTGTGATATTTCACCTGCATGGAGTAATTGATGGTCCCCAAAGGCTTTTAATAATGCTCCATGCTGCAAATGACTCCTTAACTGGCTGTTGTCTTATTTTGGCTGCAGATGCAGTTAAAAGATTCAAATTTCTGGGTGACATTGTTTGCAGGCCAAAGCATTAGTAAAACCCTTTATTTCTCATCTCTGGACTGACTCACTTAGCACATTGTGTCGTTGTTTCTGAATTTCAGTTTTCAGGACAGACCTTTGATTGATTTTTTTCTTCATGAGAGGGAAATTACATTCCTCATGTCATCACCAACACACCAGTTGTGAAGAGTTTCCTAAAAATCAAATGATAGTCTCCCCTGTAGTCAAGAGGATGAGTCAGATCATCACTGAGTATATTTTACATGTACACAGCATTCTGGATATGAACTCATGATTCTGTTTGTGGTGACATTCACGTTCTGATCACAAATAAGTGCTTAGCTATGAATTTTCATCAAACCTGGAGACACCACAAATCAACCAAAAAATCCCAAGATTCACAGGAGGCTATGTACCTTAGTATCATGGCAAACACTAGCATGTGCAAGCTGTGAAATTACTACTCATCATCAAAATTAGAGCTGTGAAATGATTGTGGTCTTGCTAGCGGCCAAGGCAAAACAGGATGTTGGAGTGCCTGCTTTGCTATTTCAGTGCTAATGCAGAAATTAGGAGAGGTCAATCATAAATGGCTGACGTGCTGTTTTCACAGCTGCTTACTCATCCTGTGAATGCGTAATCATTTTCATCTTCCTCAGGGGCCACTTTCCACACTTTGGGCTTTTTTTCTTTGTGGTTATGGTGCTTTCATTTCTGTCACATAGAGGTTACCGGGCTATACTCCAAACTCTCAGACTAATGACACTCCATTGAAGAATTCATGTTGTGTGTCAGATGGGTCAGTGAGTAGTTGTGATTTTACATCAGAATTCAGAGAAATTGTGGTGATGACAGTGGTTTACAAAATCAGGTGCTACTCACCAAGACAATACATGTTGTGATGACTTTCTTGAGCCAAAATTCCAGATTACATAATGTTGATGAGATTGCTGTATAGCATCTGTCCTAGGTGACAGTAAAATCTGTTGATGACAGCCACTGCACTGTAAGTAACAGGCTTCATATTATGTCCAGAATTTCACACATGAATTTCAACAGAGAACAAGTCTAACAAGTCTCACTTCTCTGACAGAAATCTGGTTTCATTGTTATGGTTGTCTCACTTCTGCAATGGGTGATGTTTAAAGTTCTTGTCACTTGCTTTCAAGTTTTTCCAGGCTTCAAGAACTTGCACAGAAATGAACAACCTGGCCAAGAAGTTGTTATTTTTAGAGCAGAGCCAGATATTGAATCCCAGTGACATCCCACAATTCTCCAGTCCATCAAAGAAGACTGATTCCTAAGTGTGGCATTTCTGACTTCTGGTACTGCATGTAAATTGAAGGAAGTGCTCTTAGTAATTCAGGTGTGTCGGCTCCAAAGCGCACAGTAAAGCGTTTTCCAGAACACCATCAGGTGAGAAAATACTTCTGCAGGCATTACGTCTCAGCTCAGGGCATTTTCACAGTCCATAACGCAGGTACTTGAGTCCAGATGTTGGCTTGTTCCTGCAGGAATTAAAGAAGTTCATCATCAACAGTTTTTACACACAAGAATCTCCCATAGCTATGGATCAACCTTTTCAACACCATACACTCTAAGAGTACTGTAGTAGTACACCCTGTATTTTCTTCTCAGTTCAGATGAGTCTCTCCAACATGGGTATCCAGTAAATGTCTTCTTGAATACCTTTAAAATGCGGGCTCCTGCTTACAGTTGTCTTGGTGTTTTTACACCTCAGCAATAATTCTTTCACTTGTGATGGCAGCAACACCTCAGAGGAAGATGTTCTGTCACCAAATTACAGCCAGAATGTTCCATTTCAGCAGTGTACAAAAACTGCATCAGCGAGGGGAGCGCATCCGCGTGTTGACTAAAAACTGCTTGGCCCACTTGTGAAAATGCCCTGAGATACTGAGATTGTTTGTGTAGAAATGCCAATATAGTACTTCATTAAATCTAAATGCCACCATCTGAACATCTTGTTTTTGTTGGCCTCCACTGGTTGAAGTTCTCACATTGCAACAGATTTTCAACCGTGAGAGGTCAGTAAGGCAGGGATATTCAGCATGGTGTTATGCTAGTCTTTAAAGACGATTTATATCACGTGATCTGTTCAGTTTTGCTTTCTGGTTTCTCTCCTGCAGTTGGGGAGGACCCCGCCAAGTCACTTACTGACACACCTCCTGACTTCAACCAGTCCTCCCCGCCCACCAGGGCCCCGCCCTCTGCCTCGTTGTCCAGTGACAACAAGTTCCACTCTCTGCCCTTCAGCCTGAACCGGAAGACTGGGCCCACTGACAGCATGAGTCATGGGCCTCTCTCCCTTTCTGTCCAGTCGGTGATGGGAGAGCAGCCAGAGCCCCTGTCACCCGCTGCCCCTCCCTCACCGAGGCCTCCGACGCCGCCCCGAGGACAGCCAGGTCTGGAGGTGGGCTCTCTGGTGGAGGTGAAGGAGAACCCCCCTCTGTGTGGTGTCATCCGCTGGGTGGGTCTCCCTCCTGGCCTGCTGGAGCCTTTGGCTGGGCTGGAGCTGGTGAGACAACACGATGATGTAAACCCAAAGTTAAATTTAGACTTGAGTACCAGGAAGTGGGAAGAGAGTCCTATAAACTGGATAATGTTGGTGGGAAAGATTATATGATCATATACCAGAAGATGGTCTGTTCAAAACATTTTTTTCTTGAGTGATTTTTTTTTGCCGTTAAATACATACTGACAGCTTGCATGCACACATTTATGGAGGCCTTACTCATGAAGTGATTACTGCCACCCAGATCAGCTGATCATCACCAGCTCGGTCATGACCCCAGCTTTAATATGTATGTCGTTCAGTTAAAGGTATTTCTGTGAGTAACCACTGCTGTTGTTGGGTGCTGTTCACTGGCTGATGATTGCAGTACATTGCAATCTGACACGCAACACCCACCACCCGAGCCTCCACCAAGTTATTCATTTTATGGTATTAAACTTTCTGCAGCTAAATGTGTCCTGTTTGTAACAGCTGTTGCTACTAACTCTGATTGACTGATGACCACAAAAAATAGCAGCCAAGTCTTCTTTGATTAATCATTCCTTCAGTCTATTTTGACAATGGCATATTGATATTTTTCCTTTGATAGCATGTGTGCATATGTTCGACTCACCCATATCACCACTGGCATTATTGGTTGAAACATGTGAGTTATGAAATATCTGATCAGGTGGTCCTAAAGTAGAACCAAAGATGTTTGGAAAAGGGCAGAGTAAATGAAAGCTTTTTACTCAACACACATGCAGCACATGACAGTAATTGGATGATGGGATCTTCACCTCCTCTTCCAGGAGGAAGAGTGCCCTGGTTGCACTGATGGCACCTTCAAAGGCACGCGGTACTTCACCTGTCCACCCAAAAAAGCTCTGTTTGTGAAGCTCAAGTGCTGCCGGCCTGACTCCCGCTTCCCGTCCCTGCATCACTCCTCCAACCCCATAGAGCGGTGCAACTCCATTGGTGAGTCAGTGGGAGGAACTGATGATGATTAATGCCACCAAATTAGCAATCCTCCCCCAAATCTTTGTGTTTACACTTGTGCTATGTGTGTTTATGCAGCATTTGGAGGTTACCTAAGTGAAGTAGTACATGAGAACACGCCTCCCCGCACAGAGAATGATGGTCTGGATGTCATGGTGGGAAAAAAGAAAGGCATCCAGGGCCACTACAACTCCTGCTACCTGGATTCTACCCTCTTCTGGTCAGTACTCTTTTAGCCTAACAGTAAATACTTTATCAGCTACAGTTTATTCTGTTTCATATTAATGTCTCTGTACTTCAGTCATATTGATTGACTCTATGGTGCTGCCTCAGCTGGCAGTGCTGTGTTTGCCAGGAGGCAGAAGCTTCTTAAACTGTTTTGACTTTGCCCACTGGCTGTAACAGGAGGGTGTATTCCTGCTGTGAGCGGGCTGGTGGATAGTGGATCTGTTGTTTCTGCCAACACTGCCAAAGGGCCATTGAACAAAGCAGTCAGCCCAAACTGCTTCGGAAAGCGACAGAAGATCCCTTGCTTTGAGTATTGACTTGTTTGGAGTTGCAGCATTTTTACTTTAGATTTGAACAATCCCAGAAATAATTAAAAAATTTAGGAAAATTGGGAAATTGAGGCTAAGCATTTTTAATTAACCATGCCATAAATACAAATATAATCGAACAAACGGCATTATATCCATCATATGAAAGTTTACAGCATTGACATAGTTGAATGATGAGAATGATCTGTTTCTTACTCTAAGGTAAATATCAGCCAGAGATCATCATCATCATTTATCTTGTCAAAACAAGGCAGCAGGTACATTATTGTTAATTGTAATGCCTTGGTTGTGTGTTTTGCTCTGCAGTCTGTTCTCCTTCAGCTCTGTACTGGACACAGTTCTGCTGAGACCACGCTCAAAGACTGACGTGGAGTATTACAGAGAGACACAAGAGCTGCTACGCACAGAGATAGTCAACCCGCTGCGCATGTAAGTCTGAGTGTGTTATTCCACACATACTCTGTTGCAGGTTTGTTGCCTCCGCTCACAGTGGAGTTTTTTTTTTTTACTGGATGCTAAAAGCTACTCTAAAATCTGTTCTTGATTAGTTCCTCTAGGACTTTTAAATAATGGCTCAAATTCAGATGAATCAATACAGATCCATGAGTTTTGAATCTGGATTATAGGTTGCATTATTTACTTCATCAGACCCTGAATGTAACACTAAATGTAATATCACTGAACCAGATGTGGCTGTTTAGCTAGCTTCTAAGTTGCTTGTTCTCTGTCCTGCAGACATGGGTATGTTTGTGCCACTAAAGTGATGAAGCTACGGAGGATCCTGGAGAAAGTCGAAGCCGCCTCAGGATTTACCTCTGAAGAAAAAGGTAAAGGAATGAAACTGAAAATTTGTTTATTTGTCCTTCAACAAGTTTTACTTTGTCATGATGATCTTTTCAGCTTCTTTGTAGTGCTGTTGCTTTCTAGTCCAGGACCCCGTGAGAATCAGGACTTTGTTGTGATTATTATTGAATAGAAACATTTAGAAACATGTCCGTACCATCGGCTTAACAGCTTTTACAGTGTCTGCACTGGTTGGCAGCATTTCCACAGCAATGTTACATCATGTCTCATTTGAGCACATCTTGTACTGCAGATCCAGAAGAGTTCCTCAATATCCTGTTCCATCACATACTGAGGGTGGACCCGTTGCTCAAGCTAAGGTAAGGGTCAGTTATCTTTTTGAAGTAACTCAAAACTTCTTTGGCTACATCTAGTGCCCAAAGTTACAAAAGAGACATATGCAAAATTATTGTCATTGCTGAATTGTTATTACTTTGTTAAACTGTTTTGAAATGGCTGAAATAGTTCACTGATACAGTTAGTTTTCACACAAAAACCATGTGTATAACGTGGAGTAACCAACATCTCTGACTGCTGGTACTTACCAGAAGCTGCAAATCTAGTTTCAAATACATGACTTAAACCACAGAATTATACTACAGCTTGTCTTAGTCTGCAGTATGTAGATTTACACAGCCAACGTTAAGTTTCACTTCTGCTGCAGCACTAACGCTGGAGAATGAATGACAGACAGTGTGGGCAAGGTGGTTTAAATGTAGGAGTTTTTTGGTCCCGTTATGAAAACTCCCTTTGTCGTCATGATTAAGAATCTTTGAAGTTCAGTTTAGCAGTATTGTAGGGTTATGTGGTAGTATTTCCATAGTAAGTCTATAGTGAGGGTTCACCCTTTCACACCAAAGCCAAGAGGTGACAGACTTCCTTGATTTGTAGCGTGTCATTTTGTACAACGGGCCTAATCTGAAACATATCGTTGTCTTAGAAATCTGTCTTTACAGTTTATCAGGATACAGATCTTTCAGAAAATGTGTTTGTCATATCTCAAGCTGCTGAATGTCAAATTAAACCTCCTGTTGAATGAACTGCTTTGAAAGGAACAATACAAATTCACAGTTCTTGTAGTAAGCTATTTATTGTTGTTATTTATACACATTTCATAATAAAGTATTGATAGTTAAGAAAATTTCTCAAGATGTTTTTTCAAAATATACTCTTTGAAAAATAGTATAATTATTATATAGTAGTTCAGTGATTTCTGTGTACAGTTCAGGGTTGGTTGATTGCTGAATTAGTGCTCAGGTACTCGTTGGTGTGAAATTCTTATAATTACATGCAGACTAACCTTAGAATCCTACAGACTGCACCTTTAAGCTAAACACTAGAGACAGTGCTTTTAAAAACTTCTCAGGTTACAGTTGTTACCTTTTACTTGTGAGGAAGGACGATATGAATAAAACTTAAAAAGGTAAACAAACTTTGTTGTTGTTTTCCAGATCAGCAGGACAGAAGGTCCAGGACTGTTACTTCTACCAGATCTTCATGGACAAGAAGGACAAGGTTGGAGTTCCCACCATCCAGCAGCTCCTGGAGTGGTCCTTCATCAACAGCGACCTCAAGTTTGCAGAGGTGAATGTCATTTTATTTCCATTTTTTTTAAAAAAACATATCAGTTTGAGTTAAGTCAAAAGATTGATGTGGTTTGATTTCACTGTTTTTTAATTACAAAAATGACATCATAGTGAAACAATTGCATTTTTGCACCTAATATTCTCCTAATGTTGTAAAGAAATGAAAATATCTTATACAGTAAGATGTCAGATAGGTATTAGCATCATTTCATTCTTAAATCTCATATTCAGGTTACAGTGACAGGCTGCTTTGTAGCTTTGGGTATTAATTACCATTCAAAGTTTAACCTTTTTATCCAACTAAAGTGGATAACAGACCTTATTGGGTAGAATCAAATTCAGAAAACATCAGCAAAGCATGCAATTTAATCTTCACTTCTGAATGGGACTTTTTGGGGCTTTTCAGGCCAGATATAAATAAATTGTGCAGCCCTTACTAATGTGAAAACACTCCTGTGCTACTGTTGGCGTCTACACTGTCACATTCTGTAAGAGCGGCTCCCTCCTGTGTTTATTGTTGGTAATTGGAAATCTACATTTAGAATTTCTGTGAGGGTACATCCATGTATTAATTATTGTTCCTTTTCTAAATGAAAGTTGATGAAAGTAAATCCATCTTCTTTGGATTGTTTCAGTGTTGGAGAGGAGAACAAAATGCTTTTTAGAAAGAAAGAAAAAAGTAAAATAAATATTCAGTTTTTTTATGTGTAGTTTGCAGCCTAATAATACGTTATATAAGCATTTAATAAGCTGTGTATCACAATAGCCTTGTCCCCTCATCTCTGTTAATGATAATGAAACACTTCTTGATTCAGATAGTTAGCCTAATTGCATTCCATGTCCTGTCGGACTCATTATTCAAACAAGGGGATCATAGCTCACAGAGTACAGTCACATATCTTGAGCATGATGCAGCTTCTGCTTTATATTTTGGATTTTATATCCTCATTTTCTTACATTTAGTAACCCTGTAGAAAATAACAACCTTTCAAAGGCATTCTGTCATCTCTTTTTACTTTTTAAGACTTTTTACTTTTACTTTTTTACTTTTTTTCTTGTAATGTGTTGGATATCGAGCACATCATGTAGACTGTGTTCTGGCTGCTGTCTGGCCACAGGTTTCAGTTCCTGTGTGCGCTCAGCTTTGCTGATGTGTCCGTGCTGCTTTGTTGATGACTACACAAGTTTTCTTTTTCTCTTTTTCCTGACCCTCCAGGCTCCCTCCTGCCTTATCATCCAGATGCCCCGCTTTGGCAAGGACTTCAAAATGTTCAACAAGATTTTCCCCTCACTAGAGTTAGACATCACAGACCTTCTTGAAGACAGTGAGTCATAGCTAATATTCTTTCCCGTGTGTAGGTCTGATGTGATCAATGGCGATTCAGAGCTGTGTGGCATTCGGTAATGAAATCCCACTGAGTTGTCACTGCTGCTCAGCTGAGATGAAGGAATCCTTTTTTTTTTCTCGCTTTCAAACTGGCTCTTAACTTTTCCAAGAACTACACTTCTGTGCAGTGTGTCAACCAGAACAAAGGCATATGTTTTATTATCTAGCTCCAAGGGAATGTCGAATCTGCGGAGGCCTGGCGCTCTACGAGTGTCGAGACTGTTATGAGGATGGGGATATCACCGCTGGCAAGATTAAACAGTTCTGTGAAAAGTGCAATACACAGGTAAGCAACAGAGGGCATTATTGCAACAACAGTTAAAACAAAACAGAAGTTGTAACGTGTGGGTCAGGATTGACCATTTGGTGGCGCCAAATCCAAAGGAATCATACTATGCCAGTGGTGAAGTTCTGTTGCCGCAGTGTCTGCAGTAGACTGTCACAAACGGGTCGTTCATTTCAGTCACCAATACTCCGTGCATTTACTGAAATATTGTTGGTTTTATGTGTGAATTGCCCACCTGACAGTATAAATCCTCAAATGTGCTGCAGAGTGTTTTTCTGTGACTTGTAATCTGTATGTTATATGAAACATGTTATGCATATTTCATGTATCCTTAGGAGGCCACACTAAAAAACAGTCTGTGTGATGGTGTGTACCTGCTTATACTGATTTAGGTTCACCTCCACCCGAGGAGGAAAACCCATCGGCATGGCAAACTGTCTGTCCCCAAGGAGCTGCAAGAAGGCACGGGGCGGCAGGGCAGTTTTCCCCGCCAGAGGATGGAGCTGTTTGCCGTGCTGTGCATCGAAACCAGTCACTACGTGGCCTTTGTCAAGTACGGCAGCGCGGATTCTGCCTGGCTCTTCTTCGACAGCATGGCTGACCGTGATGGTACGTGTCACGGCCTTTGGATGCTTCATTTGTTATGACATCAAACTGATCCTTGAAATGAATGTGTGAAGTACAGGGCGTACAGAGAAGTGTCTCCGTAACACTGCTGGAAGAATACACAGGGCTCAGTGACACAGATGGTATTAAGGGGCCTCAGAAATCCAGAGAAGAATACACCAATTAATCATATTCATACACTCTAAATGACTGTGTAAATTTTGAACCAAAGTTATTTTTTTGCATTCGAATACTTTGAGATACAGTGCGACCATTTATTCTTCCTATCAGATCAAACATGACTCCCACAGCTGATAAGTACTGCTGGAAATGTAGCTCTAATCTGACCTGGGCAAAACCGCTATTAGGGCTGCGTGTATACATTGTTTTCATCATAAATTAGATTTCTGATTATCTTTTGCCATAAATCAATGAATTGTTTGATCTGTGAAATCAAAAAAAAAAAAAAGTTTTATAAAATTTGGTCATGTTAAAAAAGAGAAAAGCAGAAAATATTCACCACTGGAAGCCAGAGCTGCTTATCTGATAAGTCAGTCATCACAATGGTTTCTCTTTCATGCTTGGTGATCAGCTAATTGACAATCTGACAAATAGTTTAGTTTGTGTTTTATTTTATTTTGGTAAAAACATTTAAGTGCATTATCATTTAAGTCATATAAAACAACATAATGAGTGCTGGGAAGAAGAAATTTGACTTAAAAGTATTTTATAAACATTGTTATGTGTCTTTGGCAACTTCTGGGACACCGTTTAATTTGACCTGATGCATGAAATAAGGCATGCGGTATTCCAAATGTTGTGAGTATGACGCGTCACTGGTTTTGCTCTTACAAATGATCATCTTCTAATAACCGTGCATGTGGTGTTGCAGGAGGGCAGAATGGTTTCAACATTCCCCAGGTGTCCCCCTGTCCGGAGGTGGAGGCCTACCTGAAAATGACCCCAGAGGAGCTGCACGCCCTGGATCCCAAGAGCATCCAGGGCCAGGCCCGACGCCTGCTGTGCGATGCCTACATGTGCATGTACCAGAGTCCAACCATGAGCCTGTACAAGTAGAATCCTCTCCCTGACCCCCAACCCCTCCACCCCTCAGCCACACCGCCTCCCCCTCCCCTGGGGCAGGAGATTCCCAGAAAGACCAAAAATGAAAAATAAACTAAAAGAAGAAAGGCTGCCTGCCAGCAGGGGTGTCGTCCGGAGTTAACCCTCTCCACCCCACCTCTCCATAATGCCTGCCCATCTCTGGAGGCTGGAGAGATGGAGGAGAGGGGGAGAAGCCTATTTGCACTGTGCATTAGTTGAAGTGTCGTGTTCTTCATGTAGTCCTATGTAGCTTCCCTGTGTCTCACAGCTGAGCGTTGGTGGTGGATGACGAAGCAAAGGTAGGCCTTATGAACGTTCACTCCCTGCTTAGGGAGGACGGGGGTTTGGGAGATGGGCCGGAGGGCATGTTCACGTCGCCGCGGCTGACAAAACATGTGCAACAAAACAAGATGAGCTAGTGGGAGGACCTTGGCCACCTCATTTACCTTAAGAAAAGAGGAGTCCTGCTATTCTTAATCACTGTAAAAGTTGGGAGCTTTCCATAATGCCACATTAAGGAAGAAACGCAGTGCGCAAATCCTCATCCAACCTCTGTGTACTGTTCTAAAATCTTGTGTAAAATCTCTTAGTAGCATAGATTTCTCAAGGTAGTAACATCAAAAGTATAGATGTCAACCTACTGTGCAGTTGCATTAAGACCAGAATACTCTGCTCTTTGTGAACCGGTTTGCATATTTTCCCATCACACTGTGTAAATGTCTTATACAGTACATGTTTTGCAGAAACAGATGTAGCCATTGTTAAAGTCTCACGTTTTACCACATACTTGCTCAACCAATGCTGCACTTTTGCTCTATCCCCAAGTGGACCTATCAGGAAACATTTAGGCTTTGCTCTTTTTTTCCTCTCCCATTGGAAGTCACAGTGAGTGCTAATTTGTTGGTTGGGAGACATCAGAGTTTTGTGTTACAGAATACAAATTTGCTTCTCCTCTGTAGCTGTAAAGAATGCTCTGCATTGCTAATGCAAAGTAGATGCCAGATAAATGCATGAAGGGAGACTTGTACAATGGCTCCTGTTGTAAAGCTGGTTGGTGGAGCACTCCATGCATTCATAGGGTCAATGAGGTGAAATACTGGAAAAGTCTGGCCATTTTCTTGAAAGTAGTTAGTAGGTTCTGAAGAATTTCACATGCAGTGTTTTTTAAGTTCTAATCTAAATTATATTTTATGTTTACGAAGCCTTTTCTCTGCCCATCATGGCAAGTATTGACTTTGGCTGCCCTCCATGACGGCGAGACATACAATGTTCGCAGCCACACACCAGATAACAGAACAATGATCAAATACTATTATTTATTATATTCTAATCCTATTACAAACTCATATGTCGTCCCTTTTTTAAGAAGATGAAATGGGGTTGAAGATACTGGTTTGGTTTCTCCATGTCCTCTTTCACTGTATATTGAAGTGCGTTATTGTAGTTTACGCTGTCTTATAGCAACTACTGAATGTTAATAGTGATACATTGAACAGTGTAGAGTAAAAGGACGGGTAATGAATGAGGCACAAGGCTGGTAACCTTGGAGCAACATATATATATGTATTTAAATTAAAACAATTAAGTTAAAAAGACCCTTGATTCCAATGTGTTCCAACTTTAAAGAGTACTTCAAGCAAACCAATCATACTGTCGGTCAAGCTACAAATATTTCTTGGTTTTTTTATATGACACAAAATTGGATAAGATCAACAAGCTGCACATGTTGGCATCGGCATTATATATATTTTTCCTAAATCATAACTTGATCTCGGATTTAGTTGTGAGTATAAAATAAATGTGTGAGGGCGTTTTATAAATTAGGTTCCAGCTGACAACTTCCATTTTGCTCTGTGGTCATGTCCACTGTCCCAGGGATCCTGACAGGAGACCTTCCTGTGTGAACTTTTTTCTGCACTGCTGAAGCTTGTCACTGACTGGAGCCTTGTTCTCTGTGAGAGAAGTCTCAGAACGGAGGATGGGATTTTGTTTTTTGTTTTTTTTCTGTTGCATCTGTACAGTATAGACATATGTAACGGGTGGAAAATTAATGTCAGTGATGTTCCTGTAAATGTTAACAAAATAAAGCCCATTTTGAGGGGTACCCGGCATGTTCAGAGTGGTGTGATGACAGAGCTTGGGAGGTACAGTGCAGGTGAGCGTCAGGGATTGAGGACTGACTTTTGCTGATGCTTTGGGTTGGGGGTGGGAGGGGTTTTATGAGCACATTACTATTTCTATATTTTCATCCTTCATTTCACTTACACAGGACAGAGACACCATGGAGAGGTACACTGCTCTATGATAATACAGATTCTGTGAGTGGTGTCGCACACAATCAGTTATTAGCAGGTCCAAGTGGACAAATCACAGACCACCGCATTAGATTGATAAATTAAAAATAGCTCATTTTAGTGTCTGATTTGAACTGGCTACCTCTGTGTGATGCTAGAATGTTTGATTTCTACTTGAAATATATTGCTTAACGTTAACTAACTATTTCAGTTCAACAAGTAACTGTGAGGGATACAGTCTGCAGCACATACCAGGAAAAGACTCATCCCATCAGATATGAATGGGAGCAAAATTCCCTTTTAATTAGCAACTTAACCACAGGGTGTGTCAGTGCCAGTGGTGGAAAGTAATACAATGTTGACATAGTCGTACTTTACTTGAGTATTTATTTATTTATTTATTTATTGCTACTTAATACTTCTAGTGCAGTACATTTTAGAGAGAGATAGATATTGTGCTTTTTACTCGTCTACATTTGACATCTGTAGTTACTTGTTACTTTGCAGATGAAGATTTTCCACAAAAAACAAAAACACATAAACTCATAAGATTCAATATATTGTTAAATATTAAATGAATGGTTCCCAACCTTTTTGGCTTGTGAGCCCTAACAAAAGAAATCTGTCATGTTTGGGCCCCTGGTCATGTTTTAATTATCTATGAATTATTAGTTGCACCAGAGAGTTCTTGCATGGTTTCAATTAAATAACTGTTTGAGCCCCAAAGAGGTCAAATTATGAAATATTTCACAAAACACAAATATATAAGTCCACAAAGTGAATGTAAATTTGTGTTGCATAACTTTTTTGTTCTTTCCCATGAATCATCTCAGAGTGGTTAAAACGAGCTAACTGCTTACACACTGATGAATAGGTATGAACAATCTAATAATGTATATGGTATGATAATATATCAGTGTGAGGGTACATATTTTAGGTAACAAATACTTTTACTTTTGACACCTTCAGAACATTCTGCTGATTATACAGTTTACATTGCCTTACCCATACATCTAGTAACAATATACTGTAAGACAATACAAATAGCTGTTCTCACACAGTAAGCCTGCTTAGGCTTTTAAATGAAGTGGGGCATTTGAACTTTATTTTCATGTGCTGTTTTTATTGTACCGTTTGTCTGTCTGACTGTTGACTGTTGTGACTGTAAATGCACTGCGTGGCTCTACAAGCAGGGAACTGTAGCTTTGCAGCTGAAGTGGAGAAAAAAAATCTTAACACATTTATCCACACTACAGTTTGATGGTTAGTGCAGCACAAGCCTGTCAAGTCTCATGTTTTCCTGTGACACTCATGCTAGGAAGTCAAAATCTCACATATTATTGCATTATTAAGGAAAATGAAAACTGTGTTGCACTGCTCGCAATAAGATAACAACACACAGAGTGTAAGGCTGCCTCTGCAGTCGCTCTACGCTGACGCTGAGAGTGGCAGAGCAGCATGTAAGCAGTGGCTGTACATTTTCAAGAACATGCAGCTTTTATTCACATTCATGTCATTAAATATATAAAATTTATCATCATTATTATTACAGGTATTAGTATTCATATGAGTATTCTAGGTTTTTGCAGGCTGTAGCATTAAATCCCTGTAAAACCAGGCTTTTGGGTGTATTTTTCAGTGTTTAAGATGTATATTATCCGCTCCTACAAAGATATGATTCTTTACTGATTGGATTACTATTATCAAGCCCAATTTAGGCTTCTGACACAGTGATAATCCACTGACTTGTAAACATACAACAACAATATGATCACAGCTTGTTATGCTCAGGAGAACGAGAAAGATTATAGTAAGTATGATCTGTTTTGACCACTTGGTTGGCTTTAGTCCTCTATGTGGCCTACATGTTCATATTAAGTTTACATCTAGTGACCCAATTCCCCAACCAGCTCTGATAAAACGATACCCCGGATAAATCGGCATGTATTATACATGCAGCTCCCCCACAGGAACCCTATTCCACACCTTACCCCGTTTAGTTTTTAGTCAAACTTGAAACCAGCTTAGCAAGCTGACTTCAGAAGTGCCAGATAAGTATTTGTCAACAGAACAGCTGGCACACAATGCCCTCTTGTAGCTTTATGCCACAGCATATGCCAGCCGCTCGTAGCGTGTGGTAATTTAGCCGGGGCTGGTTCTACAGGAACAGATGGGCTCAAGTATTGTTATTCTCGCTCCAGCTCAGGGCCCCTGGGGGGAATCACTAAATAAAATCAAAGCAGATGGACCTCTCTGGGCTAGGCTGTGTTTATGATAAACAGCCAGCACAACCAGTGTCCATCTCACACCTTAACCCCACCCTCCAAACACACTAACAGGAAGCAGGATTACAGTAGTTTAACCTGAACTGGGTTTCAGCTCCCCATTCACCCAAACAGCAGGCAAACCTGAACAGGCAGAAGACCTGAAGTACATTATGGCTTAACCTTTTCTCTCTGCAGAGTTTCCATCGTTTCTATCCATCACAGCGAGTCCTCTTTTACCGCCTTGACCTTAAACTGTAAAATTCTCTCAAAACAGAATCTCTTATTTTGTTGCTGATTTTGAAATGTCTGACTTCCCTGTTCTTTCTCACTGAGACAGGACTGTTTTGTTCTTTTATAACCTTGTCAACATTTTATTGCTGCGGTTCTCACATCCCTGCCATGGACACAGGCCTTGGTGGCAGTATGGTCACAGTAAACACAATCTCATAAGGTACTATGGTGTCCCCTGTTGTTATACAGTACATGGGAATGCAGGATAGTTCTCACTTAGCACTGAACTCCAGATCTACTTTCATTCCCATGGGAAAAGACAGCATTAAACAAAGGAATCCTATCAGTGTAGAAGGAAGGTAAACGTTTAAGGCCATTAAGACAACAGGAAAGCAGTGATTTCCGGCACTAAAGATGAAAAAGAGTGGGGCATGAACAGTTTTAAGCCAATCAGTCCTAACTCAATATACCACTTAGGTGTTGTTTTAACTCCATCATGATAACCAGTTTTATTTAGTGTCTTCAAAGGTCACTTTCTGATGAAGTCAAAGTAGTGTAATCAACCTAAATGTTTATAGCCACAAGTATTAACTCAGCAGTTACTCAGTCACCGTAAGCTATCTTAAAATCATTGTTTTAGTTTTTCTTCAGGCCTCGGAAGACAGTTATTTTTCATCATTACCCAGATCGGTTTCCTTTCCGTGGACACATGCCCTGCCAAAATTACACTCAGTCAGACATTTAGCCTATCTATTCAATTCATCAGCAGGGGGACACGAGTGCCTCTGGTTTGAATGTTATCAGGACACAAAATTTGTATTTCTGTTTTCTGTCATTGTTGTCTGTTCCTTTCAGTGAGTTTTACAACAACACTGAGAAAATACCATTGAATTTTATACTAATAATATTTAATATTGAACTGACTAATAATCATTTTCAGTGATTATTTGAATGTGTTTTGAATTAGCACCACTTTTCCTTCATTTCATCCTTAAAATGTAGATAAAATAATTCAAATTTAAATTGTTTTATTGCAATTACATTCCAAGTTCTGACACTTTCTGGAGTCTTTGAGTGCTGTGAAATGAATATTAGTGCAAAAAGTCATTGCCATTTTTGTTTCACCAGTGGGTATTATTGTGATGCTACTACACTGCATTGCAATCTTCACATTTGTGCTCATCGAAGTAACACATCAGTCCTTCTCCCACATTTTCAGAAAGGACCCTGGCCGCTTGGATGAAGAATTAATTGCCTCTAAAGCAACAGCTACCAGATGTTGTTGCTCCTAAGAGCCAGGTGTGGATAAATTGCATATGCAGAATGTGTGTAAAATATTTAAAGTCGTATCTTTCACTTAAGGTGTGAAGTGTTTTTATTGCCCATCACTGCTTTGAGTGTGGCGAGAGGAAAGGCCGGCGGCCCCCCTGGGCCTGCCATGCTGGAGCTCAGCACCTGCAGTGTTAAGACTACGGATGGTGAGGCTGAGAGTGAGACTTGGCATGTCAGTTTGTCGTGGTGGGTTGGTGACTGGGTGGGTGTGTGAGTGGAGGATGGGCGGGGGGGGTCCATCCACCTGTTCGCCCTCTAATTCCCTCCTGGCTGCCACCTTTAACACTGCATTATTTACAGGTGCTCTCTGGATGGAGACACAAGCTGCTGTCAGCTTTAAATATGGATGGTTGTGCGGGTGTGTGTGTGTGTGTGTGTGTGTGTGTGTGTGTGTGTGTGTGTGTGTGTGTGTGTGTGTGTGTGTGTGAGAGAGAGAGAGAGAGAGAGAGAGAGAGAGAGAGATTGCTGGTGAAAGAGTGAAACAGAGACATACCATGTCCACACCCATGCGGCTTGGCCCTCCATCCACATCGAGACATTTTCCACCAAGACTCTGCATCACACTGTGTCCACAGAAAACACAAAGGTTAATTATTGAAATGTTTGTTGGCTTGTCATCCTTTCAGTCATGGTTGATGTTCTTCCAGCCAACAGTTATGTTAAGAAGTGTCTGTCCTCTTAATGACTTCTTGTCTCTACATGTTACAGCTAATGTTCTCCATACTGCCACCTTTGTTACTGGAGGACTCTGTGGTTAAGGGAAGACAGTGGGAGAGAAGTGTTAAATACGGGTTACACAGTTAGAAACTAGCTGGTGAACATAGTGGTTCATTTAGCAGCTACTTGACGTGTATAGAAGTAACTATTTGCTCACAGTTGTTGCAGCTTGAAAACAAATTCAAAAAGGATGTTTTATTTGCTGTCCAATGAAAACCATGTGTCTCCAAATGATAGAATGATGTTAAGTGATCCTTTATGGTAAATTATAGCCAATTTTCTTTCTTCATCAACTGTGAAAACCATCTGGAAAGTCATTTAATTTAAAAAATTGTATTATCAACGGTATTAACTTGTCAATACTTGATATTTTGGAGATACATGGTTTTCAAGAGACAGAGACCTTCCGTTTGCCCTGTACTCTCTGCAGGCTGCACAGCACAAGGAGCAGTGGGAAGTGGATCTGTGTCCATCTACCAATGAGACTGTCAGTAACCCCCACCGCTCTGATGTCCTCAGTACTGTGAGTCCCACACCCCAAGACGTAACATCCACCACCCACTATATTTTTTAAATGTTTTTCTAATATGGCTAAAGTAAACTGACACAAACAAATACCAAATCCAGATAAAATTATTTGAAGATACAGTGTGTACCAGCACATAGAGAGACTGGCCTTAGACAAACACTAAATATTGTGATCTTTCCTGATCATCCATTATAATGAGTTCAAAATGACTGTGAGGGTTAGATTAGGCTAAATAATGTATGTCCTGTTCTCCTCATCAGTGACCTTTCACCATCTCAATCACTATTTCATCTCACAAACTGAGCAACAATGGTCAGATTGGACAGCTGTGTGCAAAGGGACTTGCAGTTATCTGAAGCAAATAATCATGTGATAATCAAAGGCCCATTAAATGATTAATCAGAGGGGAATTGATACGTATCAAAGTAGAGCGAGAGGAAAGAAAAGCAGATGCAAAAACACACATTAAGCTTTTAGTCTGTCAGCCTTATAATGTTTCATTAAATACAAAGTATCATCTTAATGCATATCTGGAATTTCTTCAGAAAACTAAAATGAAATGGATTAATTAATTAATAATAAAACAAATGAAAGAAAACATCTGCCCTTTCCCATATGACCATGTTATTACATCACTGCATATGTTTACCAGCAGCAGCTCTTGTTGCAGAATCTCTCTGCTGCCCCACAATGACTCTCCACCGCCTGCTGGATGGACGAGGTGCACCCTGTACAGATAAATGCATAAACTCTTCTTGTACCCAAACAAAGGCATCAAGCAGGCATTTCATTAGACCATTGTGTGATATGGCAGGCCGCTGCTGTGAATGTATTTATTAGTTTGCGATACATGCCTTTTCCTGTTGTTCCCGTGGCAGTGGATAATGCTGGTTTTGTTCACGGCCCAGTGTGAACGGCGCCTCGGCTGCCAGCTGTCAGGGCTGATACCGTCTCATTTGGATTCCCAGCCTGCTTGCTGAATGGCTAATTAGATTTGCCATTTTCAATCCACTGATTGCTATACATGGTAGGACAAAGGAGCTGACAGCATGTAGTATTCAAGTCCAACTGTAACAATTAATAACTATGGTAATTAACATGTGTGTTGGGCACCATTGATTATGACATTACCTGCAGAACGGATGGCCTGGCCCCTGCCATTTCATTAAGGAGCACAGATATAGACTGTTATTAATAAACTGCTCTCTGCAGCTGAGAGGGGGTTATTAATTACACAAACTAGCGGGTGCATAGGGTAATCAAGTTAAAGCGATTTCGTTCACAATAATTGATCTAATTTTTACTGACCATTCCTGTTGGATCGTGTCACACGCCCCCGTGTGAAGAGAAATCACCTCATTAACAAAAGTTTAATCCTAATCATAGTTCTTGGTCTGCCTGGCTTTAAGGTCATATCTGAATGTCAGAACCATTTGAAATTGATTGGTGGTAAATTGAATCAATGTCATGTTTAGAGAAAACAATAACAACTAATGGATGGGGCAAGCCAGCCCAAAGCAAATAGGTTTATTGGGAGGTGTGGGAAGGTGTGCGCATGCATGTGTGTTAATGTGTGTGTGCAGAGGGAGGCTGGGCTTGGTCTGACACTTTCATAATTCATTATGTCCATAGTAAGAGAAATGTCAGGATATGGGCAATTAGCAGCAGCTGCAGGGACCTGTTGGTTGGTGGTAGTGGAGGAGGGGGGCACGGGGGCTGTGTACTGGAGAAAAGGCTGAGATGGAGCAGAAACAACTACAGTTAGACTAACTGATGTCTGGTGATGAACTGAAAACTTACAGTTTAACAACAGTTTGGCTTACTTAAAAGAAAAATGTATAAACAGTAAGCATCTGGCACCTTATGCACTTAATACAGATAGGTTGATTTTAATATAGTACATGTATTCATACAGACCCACTGCAGATGTAAACAGAATGATGTACTTATACGGTGTATACACCGTATAAGTACATAAGCCATCATACTGTAATTCTGCAGAACTGTCTGACAGGCAGAAACATTCACTAACACCTGAGTAAAAATAAGAGCAAGAACACACACAGACACACACACACAGACACACACACAGACACACACACACACACACACACACACACACACACACACACACACACACACACACACACACACACAAATGCAAAGTCCATGAAACAAGTGCCAGAGCCATGCATGTGACATTTGTCTAATTGTTTTTGACCCAACTCAAGTAGCAGACATTTGACATTTTGGCATCAGTTGTGGTCGACTTGGCCACAACACAACCCAGAAGTCCCTTTCCTTTAATTGGCTTTTCTGTTTCAGGTGACGGGCAAGCTGCCAGCAGAAACAAATCCTCTTGATCCTTACAAAGCTGCAAAACATGAAGGGAAATGGCCAGTCTCAGTTTTTCTGATAGGCCCACAGTGGAGCTCATAATAAAACCTGAATTTCCCAACCCCACAGCACATTGTCTCTTTGCACGTCAACAAATACACATCAGATTTCTTTATCTATCAGCAGCCATCTTCATCATCCGGAGCGTGTGAAATTTCACACTCATTTTTCACAACACATCTTTTAATGCTCCCTTTTTTCCTCCTCACCCCTCCCACGTATGAAATCCTTCCATTCTTGGCTGCCAACACCAAAAGATGCAGCCAATCATCTCCAAGCGATGGCAGTTACAATTTTCTGTGAACAATTTGCTGCCTTAAGAGGAAAATTGCTTTCAATATAAGCTCCCTTTGAAAGACAACAACAATAAAAAGATACAACTGTAATTCCGTTGCCTCTGTCAGCACTTGGCTGGGACAGCTTCAGTAGGAACGTATGACTGGGGGATGAGGTGCTTACAAGTCAGCCTTGTAATATCAGCATCTGTGTGAGACAGTCCTGGCAAATGAATCCCACTTTGAACATAACAGCTTGGCATCACATGAAAATTACTGCCATGAGCAGTAGTTGTCAGATATGCTCTTGCCATTGTGATGGTGAATTGTCATTTATTATATGTTGTGCCTGCCTCTGTCAGCTCCTGTTGACTGTGTGTATTGATTTGCAAGAGCAGAGGGGTACAGAGGTCACTTTGATCAACACTCTGCAACACACGGGAATCGCACCAAGCTGACATTCCATTACCTGAGACAAAAAGGACTCAAAACAAAGAATATGTTAAGGAACGCTGGACTTCAATACAGCAATATGACTATAATTAACAGAGAAATGGGTGGCTTATGTTGAAATGGCTTGAAGCTGTTTGCTCCCGGAGGCTATTGTGCACTGGAGACAAGGGCGCTGTCTCCTTGATATTACATGCTTGACCTTTTGGTTCTACCACTTGCCTTGTGGCCTCGTTGCATTTCCTGAGCTTCTTCAAATCAAATATGGTCCTTCCAGGTGCTTTAAAATCACCCGGCAGACCAAGCAAGGCAGTGATCCTATTTTCATTTACTTTATTTCACTTTGAGGAATACCTAAAAAAAGATTTCTACAATCAGAAACTCTTTGGTCGGTTGCCTCCCAGATGCGCCACAGTATGATGCATGAAGAGGACAAATGAAAGGAAAAGACCTGTCCAGATAAAAAGAGTTATATGATTACTTACATGTATCATAAACTAAAATCAAGGAATATCTAGTCTTCTGTTAAAAAGATCATCCTTTTGCTTTTGGCTGACTTCTGAATAGGTGTTCCTAATAATATTGCAGTGTGATTGTAGTTGCAACACCACAGCTTTTCACTTTCCTTTGTGTCAAAGATCAATTATACGTTACATTTAACACACATGTTATTTCTCAAATGCACTGGGAAGACAAAACATAATTTTTGACACTCCTGAATAATTTTAATTCAAATTTAAATTGAATCCAGAGACAAAATAGAATAAACATCCTCAAAGAATTAAGGTGATCCTTCACTGGCATACTATCTTATATTATGTGTATGCTCCACAGACAATGTGTCTAATGGAACAAACCATTGTTTTTAGTTTAGATTAAATGCATGTTTGTTGTCCTGAAGTGCCAATAAAAAACTGACATTTAGAGGAGTGTGCCACTGATCTGAAAGAAGCAATATGCTTTTATTTATTAACATGCTGTTGCCAGTAATTAGGAGCATGACTGTTTGCGTAGGTGTTTACTCTGACTGCATTGTTGCAGATGAAATGCGTGTCTCAGTCCTGTGCTTTGAGCAAGAGCCTGGGTGACTGGCGTTATTGCGTGGGCCAGCCCTGCTGCTGTCTGTCGTGCCTGTCAAAGTCATGAGAGGATCACTTTATCATCGTTTGTCTGCCGTGTCTGACGCTATTGAGTAGGAGGGAGCCCTTAGGGAAATGGGGGCTGGCTGCTGTATTTGCTGTATGCTCCGTTTTTACTTAGTTGCTAGCTTGGCTTTATCAGGATTGTTGTTCCAGCCTGTCAGATTGCTTGGTAAGGTTTGTTACACGGTTCCCAAAAACCAGGAGGCTGGCCTCATGTGGTATTACTCAGTATGACAGCTCGTCAAGGCCTCAGTGGTGCTTTAACAAAGCTGCTCTGTAAGGCCTGGCTGCATTTACACAAAAACAGAACATACTATCAGAAAGCACCCATTGGTCAAAGAAGCAGTGCAACTGTGTGTATGATTTCTACTGCTTTTCTGTGTTGCACATGTACTGTAGAAACTGTGACTTTACTTCTCAAGCTCTTTTCCCATTGGATTATATTCTCTCTGTATGGCTCAGCAACCACTTTGAAAGTAAAACATTTGGAAAGTAGATCTGTTTAAAACTGTTGTATAACAAAACTTGTTAACTAAATCATACCAACAATTACGAGGCTAACGTGTTTAGCAGGCATAAAGTTCACCATATTCACCATCTTACTTTAGTGTGTTAACATGCTAATATGTGCTAATTAGCAGGAGACACAAAGTACAGCTTGGACGTATGGCTTTCTGTACCAAATTTCATGGCAATCCATCCAATAGTTGTGACAACATTTCACTCAAACCCACAACTGTCAACCGTATGGTGGTGCTATAGCAAAAGTCAGGGGTCACCAAGGTCTTTAGGATAAATCAGCTGGGAAGTATGAATGTCTGTACAAATTTGGTGCCAATCCATCTTGTGCAGGTTGAGATGTTTCAGTCTGAACCAAAGTGGTGGACCGACCAACCGGCAGCGTGGCTGAAAGTCACACATTAGTGCCATATTTTCAAATGTTTGCAGTCTTAACAGAAAGACCCAAATCTGACCCAGACGTTTCTTTGCTAAGACAACCTTGAAGAGAGAAGCTCCGTGCATAAGGTACCTGCAAATGGATAAACAGCCTTGAATCCATCTCAGCTTCTGAAGCTCTGTAACAAAGCTAGACGTGCAGTCTCTCCCCATCACCAGCACATGATATTAGCAGCGCTCACCATATGAAAACATGACACAACGTTGGGAGCTCATTAGTGCAGCATTATTATGCCGAGAAGCAAATTACATGGGCTGTGAGCCTGAGCACAGGAAATCACAGTCTTATTCCAAGGCATTACACTCAAGTGAAACTGATGTAGCTTCCTGTGAAACTGAATAGTCATGCTGCGGCCCAGTGGAATGAGGTTAATGAGTTCTGACCAACATTAACGGACCGTGTCGGCTGAAACAGACCAGTTTGCATGACTCAGACAAACTTCAGCCTGTTTATGAAAGATTATCATGAGTGGCTCAGTAGGTATTATGAACTAAATAGGCAGTGTGTTGGTTGGATGATATGGGTGATTCACTGTCAGTTAACGCATGTGTCACTGCCAGTAAACCGGCAGCTGGCTCTGCAGATTCTTTACAATCATCCATTTTAGATCATATTTACAACCTTTAAACAAGTGGAGTATTTCCTAATGAGTTTCCAAAGCAAGCAAGGAAAATGTGTTCCTCTAATGTTAATAAGGAGAAGCCAGACAGTCAACAAAAGGATACCAGGCTAAATCACCCGATTCAGTGTGTTTAGGTGGGATAAAGGCAGTTAACATCAGAAAATGCAAAAACTGTTTTCTTGTTAAAAAATGGCCTCAGAGTGGGGCATGGCAGAGCATGTGCACTCCTAATATGATAAAGCTTAGAGATGCAGAGTCCCCTTAATGGTGCAGCTTCTCCACAGTTATCATCAGAAGTTTGAGTGGAGAAGCGTCTGCGTACATCCATCCTGCCGAAGACACCGCATGTATTACACACTGCTCCGGGGCAATCCACAATGCAAAATTGATTAATATTTGCTTTCAAAATGACACAGTTTGATGCATGGGGGCTCTCCACATGTAAATGAACACTTTAAAGGAGATGAATAGCCTCAACAGAGGATTGTAAAGTTCAAGCAGCAGATTTGCATATTTATATTACAAGTTACTGATAATAAGCAGGGCAGGAAGAAGTAAATGCAATCCGTTTGTCAATGTACAATTCCTACATTACAAAACTAGGTCTTATTAGCTTCTGTGAACTGATATGTTCAATTACATCCACGGTAGCTGTGCTGAAGATGTATTGTATGCTGCTTTGACTTAATAATACAATTTAGATAAAGACAGAGACATGAGACAATTGATGATTCATTCAGGATGCCAGACACCAAATGTGGGCAAAGAAAATAAATGCCATCTCAGCAGCATTATGTTATTTCTCACTGAAGTTCTCTATTAAAGCGAGTATGAATTGAATTTCACAATCTACCAATATTTAAAACAAATCATAGAGTGGTGAAAGTGCTTTAACTTATTTCGGTGTTGTGTGCTGGTACACTACTTATTTTTGTCCTGATGCAAAATCATTACAGCAGTTCAACCTGGCCAGCTATGTATGGCTGTATTTATGTGAAAAGGGTTTTCTCTGCAGTCATCACTTTCTTTTGGTCGCCTTCAGCATGGATTTCCTGTTCCTGAGGAGAGATACAAAGACTGGGCACCACTAGAGAGACAAACTGCCGTTATGTTTTGTCAAGGGAAAAACACAGGAAGCTTGTGGTGTCCAGTAGTGTCCAGGATGATGTCACCTTTCTCCCCTCAGCAAAGTATTATCCCAGTGTTTCCAGTGTCCTGCTGCCTCTGTTGTAGCCAGCAGCAAAGGACATCGTTGAATATCAGTTGGGTCGGTTCAGAGTCAGACATACTGTTTAACACATATCAATCAAAATTGAAAGGCTTAATAAAAGGCCTGCTGTAGTGATTACTGCCAACACAATGAACTATAATTATCTTAAGAGTAGACAACCAGTAGTAGTACTATACAACAATCTTAAAATGTGGATCATCCATTTTTTGGCAATTTATTGTGCTGTATGCACAATAGTGTGAAAAGTAGCAATTAGACATCTTCTGTTAAATTACACTGAAGTTCAGTGTAATTTAATGAAATTAAATGAATTTTCGCACAGCCATTCATGGTCCCCCGAGGATGAATCCTACTGACACTGATGATGCCAAGATTCTCACATCAGCATGAGGTTGATATTTTTATTCTTTATTTTATTCTTTATATTATATCCTGACAGTTGAACTGTCACTCCCTCTCATAATGAATTAGAATAACTTTGGCGATTGTTGTGATTGATTGTGGCTGTGAAAACAAATCTCCATCTGGGGCAATAAATCTAAATCTAAGTGGAATTTAAATACCTGACTAATTATTGGCTGTCCCATCAGTACATTGTGTTCAATGCTAATGAGTGAATGTTGGCGTGCTAACACTCAAAACTAAGACAGATACAATACAAAACATTCGGACTCCAGCAATGCTGTATTACCTTAAACCTCTGTTACTTTGCTCTCTTGTTTTGGCTTGTTTTGCACAAATGTTCCAAGTCCAATTCACCAAACCCAAAGCCTCACAAAGCTGCTAGTGGGGCTGTAGACTCTTGTAAATGGTTTCAATAGCTATTAGAAAGATTTGATCCCTCAACAACCACCACTGAAGTGCCATTAAGCAAAGCACTGAGCCCCAGTGTTTCCAGTTAATGTGCTTGATTACTCCAAAATGTTAGGCAGGTAGGTGAATGTGTTTGCAGCTAGTCCTCATGTTCATAACAGGCTTTTTTCTTTTTTTTTGAAGGAATAGAAAAAACTATTTATCAGAGCTTAGTGGTACTTAATGCAGATATAAACTACTATAATAGCTGCTATCAGGTACCAGATACACTTGAATAGCTGGTGTGATATGAGGAACATATGTTGCATGAAGCCATTGGATGAGAAAGATGATACTGCCAAAACAAAACACAATATATGAGTAATCTAATATGTGCCATATGTTGACCATACATATAGGACCCCTTCTCTTTGCTGTAGTGAAAAATGAAATCAAATCTCACAAATGAGGGGAGGACATTAAATTAAGATGATGAACTAAGCGTAGTGTAACACACACCATCCTTTGAATGGGACATTTTTTTGTTTCGCTGACACTCAATATCTCAAGATGTTTTTTTCCCCCCTCTCTTTTTCATCAGGTGAATTGCCTCTGTTGAGCTCCTTAACAAGTCATTATAGTGTGGTGCTTGGAGAGGGCCTCGCCAGGACTCCAGGTGTTAAAACGCACTTGGCTCAGCTCAACCGGACCAGACCAGCAGGATAGTCAGCCAGCCAGGCAGACTGCTCCTCCTCACCTCCTCCACTTCTTCACCCTGTTACAGGGAACTCCAGGTCTGCTTAGAGAGACACACATGTGCAAGCACACACACAAATCGACACACATTTTATTTATTATACAATGGCCTCCCATCAGGTGAGGACATTAACACATAATTCCTTTCATGCCAGTCACATAACCATCTCTACTGCACGTCTAGCCTTTATATTAACCCTCCTGTGAACATTCCTCCAATTTAAAGATAAAATATAAACTGGCTTAGAGAAGTATGGAAGTAGTGTAAAAATACAAGAGCGTGCGCACACACACACACACACACACACACACACACACACACACACACACACACACACAAAACCATAGGTCCATAAGTGGGAGGCCACAGCTATTGAAAGTGCTTATTATAATATTATGTTTCCTTCTAAAACACTCAGCAGACATTTAGCCAAGTGCTCAACACACATGCTCTCAGTATCTAATAAGAATGTTAGTTTGGCTAATTAATTGGACATAAAACTCTAAGGGGAGACAGATGCAGATTTAATTTAATTTGGTACAATTGCTGTGAGTATTGGAGAATGAAACATTTTTGTTGGTATATTTATGAAGCTCATGTTGAGGACAGGCAAGCGGTTGAGACCTTGTCCTGTGGCCGAGCCATAAATCTCCATCATTTTAACAAGAGGAGGCAGGAACCAATTTGGGAGATTTATGTTTTTTTTCTTCTTAAATATGAATGAAGAACAGACATATCTGTGAAGCCATGATGATAACACTAAATCTAATCAGAGTGGAAAATGAATTTTAACAGGCTTGTCGTTACAATTTAAGACTCATAAGGAGCTGCCCCTTCTGTCACGTTAATTCAATTCCCCATCATGATGATCTCCACAGAAACTTCTGAACCATAAAGAGGGGCTTTAAAGGCAAGCATTGCATGTTTGAGAGGGACAGATATGTCCGGTAATTGAATAATAAACAATGTCTAAATTGCATTATAGCCGTCCAGGGTAATTGGATTAGAGGAAAAATGCAAGTGAACCACATAATAATAACATATAAAGAAATGGATTGAGAACAGTATGCTGGTCATTGATGGGACAGGAAGGGTCTGTGTTGGGCACTGCAGTAGCTCTCTGAATGTGCCACATTGAGCCTGCCTTGTCTGCAATAGAGGTTTCATAGTCAGGCGAATGAGCATGGACAAGCTCGCTCACACATGCATGCAAACAGAAGCCACACTTCGACTGTAAGTAAAAACATACAAAATGATGTGTCAACTACAGGTTCTGCATGTGAAAGACTCTGTTCCTTCACAGCCTCTGACTCCAGTTTAAACTAATACTATTATCGCAAAATCCTTAACATATTCATAGTCGAGAAAGCAGTAGTAGAAAAGATGAAAGAGCTCATTATTTATCTCCTGACGCAGAAAGACAGAGGAAGTGTTGTTTCCAAAAGAAACGAAAAACCACAATACCATAAAACAATGTTAATGTATTGAGGTGGAGGACAATGTGAAGTGTCCAATCAAATCATTACACTTGGGAAGCTCATATTCATGCGGTGGAAAGAAATCAATGAGGGAATGCACTAACGTAGATTTCAGCAAACCTATTAATTTACTCGAGTCAAGCAAAGTCAACTGCAAGGATATTTTCACACCTTCTGCTAGAGAGAAGAAATTTTGTAGTGGATCCTCTAATGTGCCTGTGTATATGGCCTTGGTAACATAGGTCTTTTGTTTTAGCTTCATGGATATGAGGACATTAGATAGTACCCATCCATAAATCTAAAAGTTGGTTTATTTCTGAGCTTTATTTTGCTCATACATACACCAACTCATTACTCACTGACACACATATTTATTGTTCACAGCCACGTGCACCTTCACCTCTTCACCACAGGCACAGCATTTTTCCCACTGGAGGAATTAAGTGAGACAACCCGAAAGAGTGAATACCTCAGCTCGGCTCACCCACCATGCCTTGTCGTGCATGGCGTAATCTGATAATATCAATCATAATTGTGTTAGACGTAATCCATCTGACTTTCAGTTTGTCGGGGTCAGGGTAGGAAGCAAGGCCCCACTTGCCATCAATTATCAGACATAAGAGAGTAGTGGATGGAGCTCTCCTCTATAAATAATATGGTGGGGCCACGGCGCTGCCGATCGATGCCGTACAGTTCCACTGTCGTGGCTTTAATGGCAGCTGGCTTTCTTGGCTGTGCGGATCAATAGCATGTCTCCTCAGGGCTCAGTCTGGGTCCAGGTCACACTTGGTGATGGGGACGAAAATGACACCTCTGTTGTGATTGGAAAAATGCAAGCTTTTTGGGTTATTTAGTCCCACTTCTGGGTGCGCGGCTGTTTTCCAGAGGGAACACCTGTTGAGATGAGTTGGATATTCTCTGACTGTCTGCTGCTACTTTCTTCACCAAAATATTCAAAAACTTAGTGTATTTTCCTTTCAAACTACGATCCCGTGCTTTGTGTATTTGTTTTCCACTAACACAGAACACCTTCAGTCGCTGCTGAATTCAATTTTCTCTTTTATTATTTCAATTTGACTGATCACGGTGTCACACAGGCAGGCAAACATCACAAGCACTGAGTAAAATACAGCGCAAGGTCATAAGAGAGAAAGGACGCATTTTTATTTTTATATTTAAAGAAATCCTCTTCACAGATTTTTATTCCTCGTGTCCCAGGGTGTGTAAACAAGGAGTGAGCCCTTTAAATTCCAAACAAGGTGGTTTGAAGTGATGTCTAATTGAAAAACATGAAGAGGCACAGCTGCTCAGTGTGAATGTCAATGGAAGCAAGAATGACAGACAGCACAGCAGGCAACCAGGCCAAGATTGCCTGGCCAAGACTTATGAGACACATAAACAAACACACACAAACCGAGTTAACATGGAGACACAGACGCAGAGCCAAAGTACGTGGTGTCAGTGACAAAAAAAAGGAGCAACAGATAAATAAAACAAAGAATATGGGGGAGATTGCTGAATGTTCTGCCTTCAAAGCAACACAAGGATAAAAACCCTGACCCTCCAAAGCCAACATGTTTATCATGAGGACATAATGTTGGTTGCATGTAAAGTACTCAAACAATGAATCAATTTCTGCTGCACACAAAGACTTCTGAAGTGTATCTCCTTTACAGAAAAGCAAGAATAAATCATCCACGTCAGGCTAAAATATGATATTTAGCAGTAAGAAAACACGTTCTCAAATGCCAGTGTCACATGTAAAATACTGCAACAACATCTCCAGGGTGAGCAGATAGATGGAAGATAAGAGTTGTTTGTGTCGCAGAGAGGTCACGGAGCTGAAACAAATCTGTGCCCTTGTCCATTTTTATGGGGGAAGGAGCCTCACTGTAAGAACCGGGGGGTTGTGAGAGATAAACTACATTTGTAATTAACAGAGATGTGGGTCAGTGGGCAACCGAGGCCTTGTTTGCCAACTGGCTCTTTCTGTGGTTCTTTTTCCTCCCTGAGCAGTGAGTCTCATCTTCCAAAATAGGGACATTTTGCTTTCATTTTGGCTAAAGAAACACCCTGATGTGAATGAATCAACCTCTGGTGAGGCTCCCAGGGTGGGGAGGAGCTCCTAAGAGCATGTCTGACTTTGATGTTAACATGATCCTTCTCTATAAAACTGTCCCGCTCAACTTTTGTTCTTCAGCAGTTCAAATGCTCAGTCTAAATAGTATTAGAGAGCCGCTTCACAATTAATACATCTGAACTGATGCTGGCTCAGCTACATTATACGGGCGTTGCACTGTAGAAGACAGGACAAAGTCATCAGACACTTGGAGTTCAGGTAAGACTTCCTCGACTGATTGCTTTTTCAGTGATACAATACTCGGAGCAAAGTACAAGCTTGACACTCTTCACAGTCAGGGGCCTGCATCAAAGAAGAACATGCTGTAAAGAGCTCTCAGGGCCTTGGCCACAAGCAAGACTCAGGTACAACTCCAATGCACGTTTTTCCAAAAGCTTATTTCACTGAGAACATGAAGAAACTTGTGTAAACTCTTAATCGGTGCTCCAGAGGCTATGTTCATTGTCCGAAGACCTCTTTCCCAGAGAAGTAATTGAGTGTGGAGGGTCGCTGATGCTGGAAGAGAGGGAGAGTGTGTTTCTGCTCTGCTGCCGCCATCGGCTGCTCAGGGCCCGGCCTGCCCCTGGAACTAATGAAGCTTCCTCTGGGCCGCTTTTCCCCTCAGATGGGCACAGCTGGGGGAGATCCGCCACCCAGAGCTGGGGTTACACCCCCCTCCACACCCAGCTGCCACCTCCTCCCCCCTGTCCCTGCCTCCTAGTCCTGCTGTGCCACTGCTGGCCCTCAGCCTTCAGTCTGCTCACTCCTAACAGAAGGGGAGGTGAGCGTGGGAGTTCCAGCCGTGGGTGGACCACCGTGATGAGTGTCGTCAGGCTCGTATCTGCCCTCAGAGAAGGGCGGATGCATTGCCTTGCCCGTTTCCACATAGCAAATCCCCCCACAGAGGCCAAGAGACAGGCATGCTTAAATAACACGGCCATCTAACGAGGGCAATGAAGCCGGCTATTTGTGCTGGACCAGGGGGTGGTCGGCCTTTTGATATGCCTCTGTGGAGCAGCCCTGTGGGCTCGCTCAACCCTCCACCTCTCTGACATTTTACGTGGCCTAGGAGAGAAGGCCAGGAAAAAGGACCTATGTCATAAAAACATTACAACAGTGCTGTGAAGCAGACATACAGGGCTGTTTGATGTTTTCACCCTGCATTCTTTGTCAACCAAAAAAACGTGTCCACTTCAGTGAGTGCTGGGTTTTGTTTTACTTTTCTCATCTAACTCAACTTTACCAACCTCTCGAATTAGCGGTCCATGATAAGCAAATTGTACTTTGTTAAAAGCAAATGATACTCATATATATAGTACAGTACATACAACTGCTTCACTGTGTTTAAAATGTCACACAACCTAAGGCAAAGTTTGCCAAGTGTATGTCTGCAAGCGATGATCTTTCTCAATACCACAAAGGACTCCCCTCCCACTTGGTGTGTGACGGATGGTGCGTGTGTGTGAGCAGGTTATAAAAAAGTGCACTTCCACACCGTGGAACTTGTAAAACATAGCCAGGGCTACACCCTCTGCAGCCACACAGCAGGATCCAATTAGGACTCTTATCTACTAATTATGTCCCTTACACATCTGCATTCCAGAATTTTAAAAAAGCCCGCTCTCCTCTCTCCGTAACAAGCTCTCGAATTAATGAGATTGCTCTGTAATTGAACCTCTTCATGGGTCCCTTGGCAGGGAAAATACGCTAAGTTAAATTTGTATTAACAGAGCATCAATCATAGCTGATCAAACGATAAACAGCGCTGATGATCACAGGCGCAAAGGGGCTGCACCTTTATGTAAATGTACTGTTCACCTTGGAGCAGAAGCTCATGCGTGGGGAGAGGATCACTGTTCCAGGCTGGGCCACTGTGGGGCGCTGCGCTCCAGATCACAAACTGCAATCAGAAGGAGCTTGAATGAATACACAAACAGCTCCAGTATGTGCATGTTTTTCTGTGGTAATGACATACACATTCACACATATATATACACATATAGCTGTGATCATAAGTTGAACCACTGTTTTCTTTTCTTTGAATATGGTGTTTCCAGACTGAACTGGAATACATCCTATTATTATTATCATCAGAAAACATTCTACACACGCTAGTGCTGCTCTTTTTTTCCCTTTTTGCCTTAATATTATATCAGGCCACACTTCAACCATTACGAGTTGCTATGTGCTGGGGGTAATAATATAAGGGCCGAACTTATAGGTACACTGTAGATCAATTTCAGTACACTTTTAAAGTTTTATATAGAGTCCTCAGTAAATAACTCCACACTGCATCTTGAATGTTTCTCTTATGTGATTGTAAATTAAGATTTAATGATTACACTGATAGACAGATCAGTATTTAGGCCTGATAAAACTGAAGCTTTAAGGTTCCCAATACTAATGCATCCTTGTGCCTTATAACATGAATTTAATCTCCGTTTAAACAAGTCACAAGTTTCAGAATGACGAAAAAGAGTAGAGTTCATTCAGTTTCCATGAACATTTATTCCATGAATGTAGATTAAATCAAACAGGCCTTGTGTAATTTGACCTCTATGTGCAATCTCAGTGGACTGTACTATGCACACGTAAACAAGATACAAAACAACATGAGGCCACATAAAACTGACCAAATACATGAAATATAAAACAGTAGAGGTTGGAACTGAATTTCTTGAAAAATGTTATATGAAATATGTTAGATTTCATATGAAAAAAGGCCATTATTCCCCAAACCTTCATGCTTTATATTACTCTCATCTCATTGAGTGTATCCACATTGACTTTCAATGATTATAACAACAGAACATGCTTTAATTTCTCATTTCCCGTTACCAACATTGCAATTTCTGGCACTTGAGTTTCTTTCTAACCATAAAACTATTTGGATGCTTACAAAGACGCTGTGCTTTCCCAGGCAAACTGGCGATCTCAAGATTTTTTTTGAACACACAGTCATGCAGTCAAGTGTTCTCCCAGTTTAACATGTGCTTGAGACTTAAGAGAGGGAGACCTGCTGACAGAGTGGAGGTTAACACAGGTATGTTGAGTGGAGTCCTGGTTGTTAGCACTGGAAAAACACCATGGCAAGCAGATGGAACATATTCATCACTTTGCACGACATTTAACAGTACACTTTCCTTCAACCACTGTGCTATTATGCTGTTACTTTTAAAGATTTTTATAGAGCAATCAGGTCTGTGGAAAAGTGTTAATTATGCAATACACTTCTGAAGTAAACATGTGCTTGAAAGATTGTTTTTTGGTGCAGCGGTATCATAGTTTTTTATTTGCCTCCTTCTTCTAATGAGAAAACTTGCTATTGTCATCATCTTCTTTTCAGTTACTGCTGTTTTGCAGGAACCTGGCTGTTGATAATTGTTAATAGATGTGATCTCTGACCTGGACCTTATGTCACTGATAGTCAACCATGTCTCACGTATGACTGGACAATGAGGACAACAGATCTGGAGGGGAGGTGAACGGAGAAGGCGGAGGCTTTCTTGCAAGGCTGAGCTCACTTTATTAGCATTGATTCCCTTTTTTATGTATTTTGTCACAGCTAATGCTATCGATCAGAGCTGCCACTAGCCATGCCCCCTTTAAAACTTACACAAATTCTTTTTTGTGTGTGCCATTTAGCCTCAAAAGTGTCTGGTGTCCTTTTAGACGCATTAATTATCCTCGGTGAGAGATTGTGTACCTCTTATAAACAGACCATGGAGGAGGTCTAAAGAATATTTTGATGTACTGCATCTTTTTTTGTCTTTAGAAATTTTAGAATATTTAAATTATGAACTATCCTAAGCAAGATGTTTTATGTAGTTATGTACAAAATACAGTCACAATATACACATATATACACACAATTTACAGATTTTGTCTCCTGTAAAAATTCAAATTAAGTGTTAAAAACAACGTCAGTACATAAAGTAAGTAGATTCCTATTTCTTTGCATGTCTGTGATATTACCTTCTCGTTGGTGCTTATTTCAACACACAGCGATGGAGAATCTGCTCTCACACCAGTGTAGTGGCTAAGATTACGCACCCTCTCTGAGGAAAGAAGAGAAATGAAAGGAAAGCCGTTAGGTTTAAAGATCCCTGGCTGATGTTGGTGTCAGCTCTCCTCTCCTCCCCATGGCCGAGCATGTTGACATTACAGCCACGAGCAGCAGCTCGGGATCGAGCGCAGTTCCCATGTCCCCTCCATCTCAAACAGGATCCCCACTGAGGAGAAGAATAGCAATTAGCATGCTAAAGGTAGCACTAATGCGAGACCATCTTTGAACCCGCTCTGAACCAGTCTTGCCATATCCTTGGCAATGGGCAGATTGGCTCAGTGTTTATACAGGATAATCAAGCATGTGGAGTTTAGTGTGCAGAGATTGGAGGCTAACTTGTGTTAAACTGAGGGTCAGAGAGTCAGTCAGCAGGGATGTGAACTGGAGCCTCACATGGAGCCACATTAAAGACATTTATTTATTAAATGAAGACCATAATAAATTCTGTAGTACGGAGAGGAAAATATACATAATTACAAATGGTTTGATCTTTAACCTGGTGTTCATGAGCTTCAAATGTATTGTGGTGGGAAATTCATTTTAAGTCGTACATGTGTCTAAAATGCGATCCATTGAAAAATTGTGGCTAAATTTCAAAATTGTGCTTATGTGTCAAAAGAAGATAGTTCACAAAACTTGCGTGTCCCAACTGAGACATTAAATACAAAAACAGTGATTCTTCACCTCCATCTCCTTGTTTAGTGAGGAGCTGGTTTGAAACAATGGACTGTTTTTACAAAAATAGCTGGATATTGTCTTTGGTCTGTGCTAAGGCTTTTGGTTATTTTATCGATTATACATCAATCATGAATTGTCAAAAATGTCCAGTGAAACGCTTTCAAATGCCCTACCGTAGGACAGCAGGTGTCAGAGGCTTCATACATTTCAGTATAAACCTGCATTTTAAAATGAAAACAAGCTTCATCCAGACTGAAAACACATGATCATTCACGTACACTGAGAAGACGTGTGTCAATGTTAGGTATTTGCCATAAAATGCAGAATTTAACTGCACAACAGCTGCTAGCATAGACAACAAGGTCAGCGACGCCTGTAGCTGTTATCCATGTTGAATGAACTGCTGGTAGACAAGGCACATACATGGCTGATAGCACTGAATCAGGGAAAGATACGTTGTGACTGATAAGACAGACTGCAACACAATCCCAAAATAAAGATTTCAAATTAAAATGGAGTCAGCAGTATTTTCAAAAGTCTCAGTTTTAGGGGTTCTAAAACACCAGAGTAGCATGGATGCTAAGTGTAAATCTAGCAAAAACCTAGCATACTAGTGTGGATGTAGCCAGAATGTCTGTATCCTCTTGCGCACACAGAGCAGCATCTAGCCCAGTATCAACCTGTGGAGGTGAGGACAGACAGGGTGGACATCCACAGTGTCTGAAATACAACGTATCATTAATAACATACATTCACAGCATGATCCATATGATTGAGGATATTTAAAGCTGCAACAAACTCAGCTGCTGTTTTAAATACCCTCAGTCTTATGGATCATATTGTGTATTCTGCTGTAATATTATTTCCACAGTTCCCACGCGTATGTTCAAAGGTCCAAAATTCAAAGATATCCAGTTTGAAATGATATAAAACTTTAGAAAACAGCAACTCCAGACATTAGAGATGCTGGAATCAAAAAGTCAGCTTTTGCTTGAAAATCTACTAAACCGAGTAATTAATTATCAAAACTGTTGCCCAAAATTTTCCCATCAGTGGTTTAATCAACCAATTGTTGCAGCACTAGACTTGGCAGGTTTGTTCTGTGATATCTTATTTTGATAGAACCAAACATAAAATACATGCTATTCTTTTATTGTCTTTGGTCAGTCAACCATAAAAGTATAAGATGGGCATTCGATCAAAAGACATGAATACTTACAAAGTTAGTAGGGTGAATATATGTGCAGGTGTGTTGGTCTAATTCATAACAACACCTATATTATATTATCAACTATGTCAATACATAAAACAAGTGAGCACAGTGTTGTACACAATATAAAGTAGACTACTATAGGAAGCAGTGCTCTATGAGAAGGTTGACAATCACCTGTCACCTCTTTAAAAACTTAAGGTTTTCATACAACACGATGCCAGTGTTTTAAAAATCCATCCACTCTGGATAAATTCTGTCCCCTGTGGTGGAAAATGCTTGCTGAGAATGAACGGAAGCCTGAAAGGGAGAAAAAAAAAAGATTGGTTTTCAGATTCATGTGCTTTGGAGTTGACATGGTCCAAGTCTCCCTTGTGACATCAGAGCTGCAGACCAGAGTGTGTGTGCTGAGACGGGCTCGAGCGTTCCTCATCAGCTTATGGTAATGTTGTGAACAGTGTGACTGCTCCAACAGAAAGCCAGCTGACAGCCAGTGACATGGCCTGCCCGTCACCTGACACCTGCCAATAGAGGGGGAGGGCCACACACACACGCACACACACACACACACACACACACACACACACACACACACACACACACACACACACACACACACACACACCTGATAATCATTGAATTATACACAGCGCGCCTCTTTCACTAACCTCTCCTCTCCCGGGACCCAGCTGTTCATGAAATACCTCCCAGTAAGACAGTGGGGATGGAGGAGAGGGGCAGCCGGGGGAGGTGGGGGGAGGGGTATGGAGGAGGAGTTGGAGAAAAGGCATAAAAAAAAAAAAACATCACGCCTCACTGGCTCCCAATACCATGCACATTTTTAAGAGAGCCAAAGTGAAAAGATACAATTTCACTCAATGAGGCGGGCTGCAAAGGCAGGCACAAAGGAGACAAGATAGTGCAATCTAGAGGTCACTGACACTGCCTCTGCTGTAATTACTACACTTCCTTTAATACTTCTGCAATGCAACTGCTCTGCCACCCCCATCACCACTCTAACACACACAGACACACANAACAGGAAATTAATGGTGAAATCCAAAGGGATTCAAAATACATCTTCTGTTTGTACGATTTGACACTTTATCATTTTTCAAATCAAAGTTCTGTCCCACAAGAGAAATTCAAGGGGTAAGCGGGAATGAATCACATGAAGGAGCAGTTTATTTGTCTTGAGTTAAGTTTTGATGTGTGTGCTTGTGTTGCTGTTTTAAAGGATTGCAAGCTGGGTAAAGGAAAAGGCTGCAGTCAACAAAAGGCATTATATACCATGCCCAGCCAACCACTTAAGATATCTTTGAAGATGAATCAATCACTATATTATAGTGAAAGTCCACAAGGTGCCTGGCTCATGATCGAACACTGCGTCTGCACTTCATAGCAGCCTACAGGGCATTGATGCTCTGATTGATTGCAGAATGGAAGTGACTGGAAAGAAGAAAAGGATTACGCTTGTCAAACGCAGTCAATACACCAGGCCGGTGGTCAAATGTTTGCAGTAAATCTCAAATAGTGTCTGCAAAGCTAAAAAGGAAAAACAGACCAAAAAAAAAAAAAAATTCATTTGCTCAGAGGACCATCCTCTTGCATCCCCACTCAAACTGACAGGCCTGCAAATTTGCGGTGGGATGAGTAGCCTGAGGCTTTAGGAGATTAGCAATGCTTTAAACATCAAAACAGCCCTTTCTATTATCTCGAGAGGGACCTGCCATCTAAAACTGAACAGATTCAGCTCAGACCAAAGCATATACTGCTTCATACACAATCAATGTGCATTATTGTTTCACTTCTGCAAGATTGTGATTTCAAACTTTTTTTTTTTTCATAGTTCTCGGCCTTACACCACAGGTTCAGTGTGTCTCTTGACAGTACTGGTATTAAGTGTAGCTCCATTTGAAGAAAATATACGCACAAGTCAAAGCATCAAATCCCTGCGTTGGCATGAGGATATTGGAAACAGGTAACAATGATATCTGCGCATCAAACAAAGCTCAGCAGGGCTGCTATTGGGCTTAGTGTATTCACTGCGCCAATCACTCGAGTGTTATTTACAGAGGGTTTTTCTTTTATGGAAAAATCAAGACGTGATTGATTCAGGTTAATGTGACTACGAGCCAGCACCAAGCAGTATTCAGTGCTCAGGTTAACAGAAAACACTAACTTCCATAAAGTGCTATGGAGATAAATCACTGTTATCCTGACAGCAGTGACAGCAGTTTAAGCAGCGGCAATCATCAGAAGCACCTCAGGAGCCCCTGCGCTGCATTTTGCAAAATGTCATGGGGGGTTGATGGAAGGGGTGGAGACAGGTGGGCTGGTGGAGAGACTGGGGTGTACGTGAGGTGGTTGGGGGGGGGGGCACTGGAAGAGATGGTCATATCAACCACCCATCAGTGTGCAGGTGCTCTACATAAACATCCCAGAGCAGTAAGCAAATTCTGTTGACGAATAAAGGTAATAAAACAGAAAGGGCTTGGAGGGGCGACCAGTCCCCGGTGTATTCCCCTTGCACTGCACGCTCCCTCACTCACCAGCTCACCCGAGTGAGATTATGGTGTTTGCTTTTATCTGTCAGAGATCAATATTTCAAACGTCCGATAAAAGAGGAAATTGAACTGGGAATAGACTGAAGTGCTGTAAAAGTACAAAGCACAATTATCAAAAAGCACTTAAACTGCCTAATAGGATACACATATTAAAAATGCTTAAATGGATGTCTCACAGCCATAATGAGAGCTGATTTTGATCTCCTGTCCCCACTAGCCCCGCTCCTGTCTTTTGATCAAAACACGGTGCCCTTCTGGACGCAGTCACAGTGGTCAATGCACTCTGGTTAGTATATAGACCCCTGGAGGCTGCGCTCACTGTGTTTTAACACACCGCCATTAGGTGTGAATGTCTCTTTCCGCCTTTATGGGAAGTGCATTATGGATTCAAACTTTGCGTGAGAGTGCTTGCATTGGGGATACAAAGACATGTGAGAGGCCCTTAGAAGCAAACAGAAAAAGAGGTGAGTCCATAACCCTCTTTTGTTAGAGGAAGGTCACTCAGTTTAACCAACTGTCTGTCCAGCACCCTAGAAATGTGTGCTTCTGTTATACATCAACATCACATGGAATATTTGACAGCATTTTAATTGCTAATGGTTGGTGTTTTGAGAATGTTATATTTGTTGCCTTAGGATTTACTAGAACATGCTCTGGTAAATAAAATGAAGATGCAAAACCCTCCAGAAAATTAATTAAGTATTGAAGTACTTTTTTTCTGAGATGCTTTGTCCTGCATCTTCATCTATTTTTAGAGCAAGCCATATGTTTTAAAAATAGCTGCCATTCAAAATGGAGTCACTAAAAACACTGATCTCATATGAAATTAAATAATGTTAAGAAGCATTCATGGACATCACTAGATCAACAGTAAGAAGCAGCAGTAAGTCTTCCAACTGAAACAACAAAATAAAAGTTTTCATGACTGATCATGACGTCATTTCAGTGCCTTCCAAAATCATTACGAACCACTGCTGAAAAACTGTACTTTCATGATCTGACGACGCTGTGGTTAATGGTGGGTTAGGTTTAGGCACAGGAACGACTTAGTTAGGTTTAGGTAAAGATTGTTGTTTGTTTTAAAATGAGCACTTAATTAAGGTCTGGCAAATGCGGTTTGGGTTAAACTGACTATTTCTTAAGGGTTAGGGAACTTAGCCATCATGGCCACAATAATAAAGATGTGGTTAAGGTCAGGGAACAATCATGGTCACACGTCAATGCTAAATGTTAGACATTGTCTATTGGTTTGAAATGGGAAAAAAACAGTGTGTTACAGTCTGAAGTTTAATTGACCCATCCATCCACCCTGACCTCCTCCTGATGTGGGCTTTGTGACTATATAATGACCTGACTTCCCCATTTGCTTCTGTCATACTTCAGCATGATCATATGTTGTTTCCGGGCATTTGCTCAAATGAACGATGCTGCCATTTTTCTTGGGACGGTCTCGTAAATGCACACATTTTATGGCACAGTTGCTGAGGCTAACATGCTCTGCTCAGGGTTCATGAGGAGCAGTCAAAGTGCTGACTTTCAACCCCAACAACTGTCACATTGAATTACACAAAATGAAAAAAGATCAAACGACACCTTTACAAAGAAAAACTGGGGGATTTTGCTATTGTTTTCACAGTGTATTATATTTGTAATATCCCTTTAAGCAGAGAACATTAGATAATGAGACAGCAGAGCTGGATTTCCATTATGAAGATATAGAAGGCTTGCTTTTACTGATATCCGGGAATCTTCAGATAAAGACTTCCTATTACTGCTTGACATGATATGATACGCTGGCCTATTCTTCTCCACCCTATCTAAATGATCTTTCATTAGAAACCTGATCAATATGCTCTCTTGATTAAGTGGGATGAGAGACTCTCATTTCATTTTCAAGCATTTTTACGAATCGATGGCAAGATTGTCTTCCAACAAATGACAGAGATGCAAGGAAGGCATTCTGAATGCAGGCCAATAAAATCACCTCTCACCATCTTGTTTTTCTCTAACACCCCTCCAAACACACACACAAGTACATTCTCATACAATGATTCACCACTTTAAAGCATAACTTGCATGAATAAGCACATGTGAAACACACAAACACAAGCAGACACACACACTCACTACACAATTGCAGAGTAAATCATGGAACTTGGTAATCACTGGCCTAATATAATTGCAGACAGAGCTTTTAATCGGGAATGGTAAGACATTAAGTAAATTAGTTTTTAAAGATTTAAGATGTTTAAAGATTTCATTTGCAGATACCTCTGATTCAATGTAGCATGGGGAATCACTGTTGATTGAAACTGATAGATGGTGGAGCTCTGTAAAATGTGTTGACACTGCAAAGCCAGGCTTCATTATGGAACAGTATTTACCTCGCATTTCCCCGTGTATGTTTTTAACCTTTATTTATCCAGTGAAATGTTTAACTGAGCACACATGCTGTGTTCCAGTAATACTTGCTTCACATTAATATATGTGTGTGTGCTTTCACAGCTTGTGGCTGAGGAGTAGAAACATAATCTTTCAGTTTTTTCTCCAACAAGCTCCACTGGTACAGCTGGGGGATTCAGTGCCATCCTCATCAGCACTTTGATTGTGGTTCTTCAAAATGCATTTAACATTTTGGGAAGCATGCTTTTTCGCTCCCTTTCCTACAGTTAAATGAGAACATTGAGAACACATTCATGTCTATGTGTTAAGTACAGAGCGAGAGTCAAGAGGTGATCAGCTTCGGTAAGCAAAAAAAGTGCAAGCAGGAGAAAAACAGTGAGTGACTTTGTTGGAAGTTCAGTACACCTACCAACACCTTCAAAGCTCACCAATTAACACGCTGTATCTTATTTGTTTGAATTTTCTTCTTCTTTATGCATGCAGGGAAATTTCACTGAAAGCAATGCCCTCTTTTTCCGGAGCGCCATGATCACAGTCACACATTTATACATTCACACCTGAAAGCTGCTCAGTACAACTGCAGTCTGATCTGCCAGCCAGAGCTGCTCCACTGGAGCAGCTGGGGTTAAGGGCCTTGCTTAGGGGCACCTCAGTGGTGGTAATGCTGCCTTTCACTTTCCCTGCCCAGATTTATCCTGCTGGTCCCGGGGATTGAATCAACAACAGGTTGACGTGATGCTTGTGACCACCGTGTGCCTTCGTATGTCTGTATGAAGTTCAATAAATTGCACAAAATAACAACAGTCCACTTTTCTTTGACGTGCTTATTATTGTGTAACAAGCTATTCATTATTAACAAAATAAAACAATGCAATAAAAATATATGAAAAGTTGTACATAGCTTCATCTTTATCAATCAACTTCCAGTCCAACAAATCAAAATCAACCTTTTTCATTTATATTAAGGAATGCAAATAATGTCAGTAACTTGATAATCACATCTATTCTGTAGGACTAGTTGTTTGTTTTCCTTACATTGCACACCTTAGTCATGCTGCCTTGACTCTGCAAGCGAGCAATGGCATCTTCTGGGTTGTCAAGTAAGTGCTCTCTCTCCTCTGTGTTTTGTTAATAGATCCATGACACCTCCAGAAGGTTCAGCAGTGATTCCCAGGCTCACCTCCTACATACCATCTGTTTTACTTGGGGATTCAGGTAGAGTTCTTTCACCTCTTCCACAGGTACTGACAGCCCATTTCAGCAGCTCCAGAAGGCTTTGACTGCTTGCTGGCAGGCCTTGCCCCGAACTCCCATCTCCCAGGGTAGCCTTGATGTTGATGTGGCTATGAACCTTCTGCAGCTTACCCCAACTGGTTGGACCCTTGCTTTCAAACCACACGTGAACATGGCTTGGCTGCAAGCTAAGTGTACCTCAATTTCAGTTTGTGCTCGCTTGTAAGCCTCCTCCGTTACCCAGGGCACTGTAAGCTCGATGATGGAAACAAGGTGAAGTCATGCTGACCATGGCACCAGCTCTGATTTGAGGTTGGTTGCGATCACAGCTGGAAGCACAGCTTCTAGCCAAAATCAAAAGTTAGACATCAGTGCTTTTGAAATGTTTCTCTGTAGAAACATCAAGCTACTTCTGCAACCCAAAGACAGTTGAGTTGAGATAGTTTAGCTAGTGAACATAATAGGTAACTAGCCATAGGAACCAAAGATACAGCGCTGGAAAGAAAAAGACTAAAGCCAAATGTAAAAAAGAACATGTATCTTTTCATGCCATGTCACTTCTTTACTCTTTATTACTTACTTACTTTATTCTTCCTTACCTTGTCTTTCTCTCTCAGCTCTCTCTCTCAAGCTGTCCCACTTAATGCTGCTCCTACAGGCCTGGAGAACTTCAATTGTGTTGAATGGATATGTATTTCAGAACTTGTACCATTTCTGTATTTGCACCATGTTTGCTGTTAATGTATTTGCTTTGGCTTATACCAGCAAATTTTTTCATTTTATCGGTCACCATACAAAGATGGTCTTTAATTTTAATTGTTTAATCTGTGGTACATGTTTAATGGTAAATGGACTTATGTAGGGCTTTTCTAGTCTGACGATCGCTCAAAGCACTTTTTCCAACACAACTCTGCATTCACCCACACACACTCATACAATAGTAGCTAGGTCTGCTTCGGTATCTTGGCCAAGCATACTTTGACACGTAGACTGTCAAGGCCAGGGATCGAACGTCTGACCTTCTGATAAGTGGACGACTGCTCCACCTCCTGAGCCAGTTTGTTGAACAATTTGTTGTTCCTAACAAATTTATAGTAGAATTGCAGCTTCTTACTTGCATTTCCTATAGCCAGCAATAAGTCCTGCAACAAAACGGCATGGAACAAAAAAAAATGGGTGGGCTTCATAAGGCCAATAAAGCTAATTGTGTGGTAACCGGAATGACAAGACTGCAGGACACCACTGTAGACTACTGTTAGTGGAGAAATACTAACAACATGAAATATCCACTAAAACACAAATTGTCCAATCTTTAAGCTAAAATTGGCAAAGTGCATTGTGAGTCTACCACTGTACTTACAGACAGAACTTATCATTTAACTATCAAAAAGAAAGTGAACAAGCATATACAGCAATGGTTAAACTTTTCCTTTATGGGAAGAAAAGAGTCCTACTCAAGTTTCATCATGATTTTCCCAGGCTGCCCAGGTATTTAGCCATTCTCACAAGCTACTGCTCCAGCTCAACCTTTAAGTGAGCACCATCCACTTGGCCTTAAAGAAATACTTGTGGCAACAGCAAAAAAAAAAACAAAAAAAAAACAACAACAAAAAACCCCAAAAAAACACAGGAAACAAGAGACAGCCATATAATTATGAGCCTAACCTTGTTCAAGATGTGTCTTTTGTTATTCAAGTTCAAGAAGCTAAGTGTTTTTAGGTCTGGCCACATCCGAGTCCCCCTCTCAAGGACAGAAACGATGCGAAAAAAAGGCCTGTAAGAGGATCCATTTTTTCCCATTGCTGTTCAGAAATCCAACATTTTATGGGTTGACCCATTAAAGAGAGGGCACTTGAGTCACTCGAGGGACTTCAATTAACCCCAGGGGCAGTCTGGTCTGCAGCTCAGTGACTCTGGGCACAGCCTCTCCAGGGTTTGCCTAGCAGTGTAGCCATCTGAGAGTAAGCCAAACAGACTCAATCGATGGCTGTAAAAGAGACGCGAGTGAGGTGGTGTGTTGTCACCCAGCGCACTACACTGTTTCTCCTTCTGGCGCCCTTCAGCTTTAATTTTTTCCAGGATTCAAATCACATTTTTGATATTTGCTTTATATGATAGAAAACTGAAGAGAAAAATCTTCGGGGAAGAATTAGAGCCTTTGTGCCGGCCTCAAGGGCACTGATCTGAGGCTCAACCTAATTTGGAAAAATAGAAAGGTCTTGCTGTGTTATTATCATTTGTGCTGGTGCATTTGATACTGGGCTGCCTCTGTGGGTTGAGCAAACAGACGCCAATGGCAAGAGGCGACATCTTAAAGTGATATTTCACTTTTGCGGACTGTTTTCACTTAACAGAAGTTCAGGAGCATACAATTTCCAACATCAGCTGCCCAGGGGATCCACCAGCTCCAGCCCCCACCAACACACACACACAGACACACACTTTAAGGCTTTGAGTTGATCACAGAAACTTTTGTATATATCTAGCAACTTGTAGAGTGAGTAGTGAGGCTACTGTGAACATTAAACTATGCAGTCAACTTTCACTTTCAGTTGAGGTTAATGATATTTCTGACTTATAAAGATTAAGACGACTTTCACGTTGTCATCTTGATTACAGAGTAAGGGGACTGGGTATAATCTTGAACTGGGTCAGATCAGTGTGGGAAAATTCAGCCCTCAGTTTAATAAATTCAAACAGCTCCATGTTATGAGACGTGGGATAGTGCAGCTTGCACATACTGTCTTGTCCTGTGAGGATAATTCATTAACTTCCCTAATCCTCTCATGTGGTGTTGCAGCAGAAAAAAAGATGAAAAGCTCACTGAATATCAAAAACAACGATTTCTGAGCTCTTCGTCATCGCCTCCACACTCTTTCACAAGTGTCTCTGAAAAAGGATGCTACATGTTCCAAGCATGCAAGCTCTGTGTTAATGAGCTTCAAAATACATTTTCGGCAGCTTATGGCTGCTGCGCACCACTGTGGGATGAGAACAGCTCAATAAAATATACACAGGAGGTCGAAACGGTAGGGAAATAAAAACCCCTTTTTGACAATGTTAAGCCTCGCAGCTGCTTTGAGGCAACTGAGGGGTTTTTATCAGCTCTTCAGATGTTGGATCATAGGGCGCAGCAAGCTTTCCAAGGGTAAGCAAAGTCAGAGGAGTCAGTACTGTACCAGCACATGCCTCCACCCACATGATTAATTTGCATGTCATAGTGTTTTCTCGCACTGTCTGCATCTGTCTGCACTATATGTGAGGTCCTGCTCTCTCTGTTTATTGTATAGCTTTATGTACTTGTATATTTGTATGTCTATATGCCTCTTCAACGTCAAATTTTAAAAAACTCTATGGTAAGGTACAACAAAAGTTGCAAAACCAACAGAACAGAGGACAGAGCGTCGGAGCAACTGTACAATCACTTACACAAGGGCTGTCAAAAATTAAATATTCAATCTGTTCAAATTCAAAATTCTTAGTGCAACATACATGCCTTGTACTCTAGTGAGGTGTGTTCCTAAAATGTACTGTCCACCTGTTTGTGTGCTTGTGAAATTCAACTGCGGAAGTGGAGGCACTGCACATGAAAGGAACCAGATTTCATCTGGTTGCATCTGGAGCAAAAAGCAGGAGGAACAGGGAAAAGGTGTGAGCATTGTTGTAAACATAACCTGCAGGAACTAGTGTAGCTATAGAGGACTAAAAACAACATTCCACAAGTTGACAGTTGCAAAGTGTTTTGTCACTTTATTGTGTTTTATCACTTTATTACAATTACCCAGAGTCAATGTCAGAGTCTTGGCCAGCTGCTCATGGAAATAACTTCAGAGTGAAATCCAGTATAACTGCAACCACAACGTCATTTAGCATAGGCTGGGCTATGGGCTGCGTTTGAATTAACATAGATTAAATTATGTGCTTGTCTGAATTTGTTTGAACTTGATTTTTTTTTAAAGTGACATATATGGTGTACTTTTGCATGACTGAAAGCTTACCTGAGACAGTCTCACCTGTTATGACCCTCAACTTCCAAGTTGAGAACCAAGTAGGCTGCAGCAAAGACTTACCAGGAGGCAACGTAATATTTCTTATGTCTTGTATCCACTTAAGGAATGAACTCCTGAAACGGCTTTGACCCAATAAAGAATGGAGACATCAAAGACAGCTGCACTTCAGGAAATAACATTTTGAGGAAGTGTTGAGGAAAAAAAAAGTCTCTAGAATTCAGTTAACTTTTAAAGAGGTATGATACTGAACTGAGGTGGTTATTGTTGAAAAATACATTAGTTGACCCTTCATAGTTGCCCAGGGGAGCAGGAAATGAGTTTATCGATGCATGCTCCTGTCTTTGTAGATAGTGTTATAAAGGAGAGGTCAAGTAACAAAAGCTGCTCTCAGACAAATGTTGCAGGAGTGTTCTATAATGACCTTGCTCTCAAAACCACGGAGTAGGTTAATGACTCTGCACCTGGCCTGGGCTCCTAACCATAAGTTTTTAGAGGCAGTTGTGTGATGTATGATGTAGTGATTGTTTGGGGTGTGTATAAATTAAAAGAATGCCGTCTCGTTGACATTCTGGATGATGAAATAAGAGGCACTTTAGGTAATTCCTCTGATAAAGCAGCCTGACCCCATGGCAGATGATAGAATCAAAAGCACTCGCACGGGTTGCTGTCAGGACCATCTGTCTAGTCAGTCCATTAAGGCTGAATGCGGGAGCTTCGACTCCCTGCCAGGACAGCATGACGCTCCATGGTCCTCAGTGGGAACATCCTCCATGAAGACGAGGGAACACAGGAAAATGAGGAGATTACTGTCTGCAGTTCAGCAGTTTTAACCAGAGCACCTTAGAGTGACGGAGCAGGTTGGGAATTGAAGTCGTCTTGTTTATGGGCTGTTCTGCAGCTGATAGGATCATGCTGTCACCTGCTAGTTATGTGATGGCACCTCAAACCACAAGGCCACACTGCCCTTTGTTCTGATATCTCCATGCCACTTAAGATCCTGATGAAAAACCTCTGAACTCACTGGAAACAAAACTAGAACTCACTCAATTTGAAACAGCATCACCTTTGGTCATCAAGATACAGCTCCAGAATCTGAGGTGGCCATCTCAAATGCAAATTAGTGTTGACTTACCAAGGACAATATCCTGTCCATATCCATATCCTGTCCTCTGAAGAGGGACTCTGTGTTTACTGGGAGTGGAGGGTGTTTAACATTAAAAATGATGATATTGCATCACGGCAATAAATAAGTGTGTAAATATGTGGACAGGAAGCAGGATGACGGATAGCAGCTCTCACTGCAGCCCATTAGTTGTTGACAGCTTCTGCAAGGGAAGCAGGCTGGAATCTGTGGCCTGTAATTCTGTCTCATTACCACGCTAGTCTGCACTTCCTCCCCAGGACCTTTAATTCATCTCTTATAGTTCGCCTGTCACTGGCCTTTGTTTTATTGTGAACTAACTTGCGTACTATGATGCCTGATTTATGGCAGTAATTGAGCACCTACAAATCAAGAGAATATTTTCATTGATTACCTCAAATTGTCTAATCTTTTCTATGTTCTTGGTCCCTGATTGGGTGGTATTTACTGATTGCCTCTTCCTAACTTGAAAATCAATCAGTCCCACAATCAGAGTGGCTGGATGAATCCAGGCCAAGGCAGCTGCTCCTCCTCTATCAATAATCTCTGAGGCATCAAATTAATTTTAACTCTCAATGAAGAATTTTTACATAGTTTATATGCAGCACTTATCTCACATACAACAGACTAGAATGTATTAAATGTATTAGTTCTTTATTTTAAAATGAACCGTATTCAAATTTTCTCAATCCATTCAGTGCAGTACAAGTCAAAATGCATGCCTCTCACTGGAGGACCTAAACAGCCTGCAGACATCTGACAGAGCATGTCTGCTGCTGTCGATCTCATTCTGTGGTCAGCATCAGAACTTTAAAAATGAAGCTTGCTGGCAAAAATTTTAGGTTAGGTTAAAACATTCACCTAATTGATTTAATTTGTGTTACTATTTCATAAACTGCCTTGATGCTGCGCTGCTCATTCACAGATGCACACTTTTCCACCAGAAAGTTTCCAAGGACAACCAAACATTTCAGTTGTGTAATGCAATGATATATATGTGTGTAACGATGAGGCTTTTGGCTGCGCAATAGTAGTGTCGCTCTGGGGATGACGATGTTGGTCTGATTGCTGGTTGGTCCACCACAGTAGTTCAGACTGAAATATCACAACAATTATTGGATGGATTCTCAAGAAATTTTGTACAGACATTCACAGTCGCCAGAGGATGAACCCCAATGGTGATACACTGACTTTTTGTCAAGGGCCACCACAACAATGGCATTTGTAATTTTGAGTGAACTATTATGTGGAATGTCATGAAGCATTCTAACAATGTTAAACTACTATGGTGAACACGGTAAACATTATACTTGATTCACATCAACATGGTAGCATTGTCAAGACGAGCATGTTTGTGTGCTGATGTTAGCATCGAGCTTAGCATTGGACATTCTGCCCTGAAAAATAAGATGATATTGCGTTTCTGATAATAAATGGAAATAAATACATTTATCAGAGCAATCACAAACTATAAACATTGAGTGAGAATGATGCAACAGTTTGTGCACTAGTAGTGTGATGATTTACAAAAAATGGTGACGAAATATCCATAATAATTTTTGCATTTCCAAACACATTTCAGCAGTTTTTCTACTGGCTAAATGTGCACACCCTCTCAGTCAATGCTGAACAAAGGTGGACTCAGCATATCCACAGGAGTTGGCTGGAATCCACGCCGAAATGGGCAACACACACTTGAAATCGTCTATCTGGGGAATTAGTGGGGGGAAATTAGAGGGAATAGTGTAATGTGAGCGTACCTTAATCCTTGTTATTTAGAAGTGTAATGTCAGTGTGTGGTACAGTCTTTGAAATGCAGTAGAGAAGATGTCAGAATCAGAATCACTTACAAAATGACATTGTGACTGTCCTGATACAGTGTCAGCAGGACGTCACAGTACAAGGCAAAGACACAATGTCAGACATACCTTTACAGTAAAAATCCGACATTGACATCAGACTGCATCTTTCCAGCACACTAAACCTTATTTCACTTCTCTGTAGCTTCTTTGGCTCTTGTCACTATCGGACTCATTTTTCTGGCAGTGACCCTTGCTTTCACTTGCACTTTTGACATGAACTGACTTCCTGATACAAGGTGTGGTGGATAATTATAGAATGCATTCAGGGCAGCAGAGGTGTGCTGCTGTCCGGGCTGAATCTAATGCAGTCACATCTGTTTAACTTCACCATGCAGCAGCACCTTCAGGTCTAGGAGGGAGAAAACAAAGCGACACAGAGAGAGGGAGACACTGCCGGTGAGACTGGACAGGTTTAATGCTGTGGCCACTGGCGTCTTGGACGGTATCGAGCAACAAGGAGGAATCTGCACGTTTGTGGAGGGGACGTGGGATCAGTGCATGTGATATGAGTCTGTGATGACAAGTGCTGATTTATATCGAGGTGGACACGGATGTACAGAGCCCTGAGGGCAGCTCACCTACTCACGCATTACCGTCACTGTCAGGAGGGGACAATGAGAGGGGGGGTGGGGAGGAGGGAGGAGAGATTTCTTCATCCAGGGTAACCACAAGGAGCAAGACTCTCAGCACCTGCACACAGTTTTATTATATTAAATATCACATGATGGGAATAATCTGCTTTTCCTATTTTACTTTCCTACCCTCTATGACTTTAAAGGGCCAGTGTGTAAGATTTATGGAGATCTATTGGCAGAATATGGCAAAAATGGAAAATAATAATCATAAATATGTTTTCATTCATGTTTAGTCACATGAAAATAATTGCTGTGTTTTTGTCACCCAAGAATGATCTCTTTACATCTACAGAGGGAGTCTGCCATCTGCAGTAGCCCAGAACAGACCAACCAAAGACTGATTCTAGAGCGCCAGTTCATGAGTTTTGCAGTGAGGCGAGGGATATTCAGTTGGTTACAATCTGCTGTCCTTCCTACAACAACAACCCAATCCAAGCAAATATTGTCATGCAAACCACGATCTTTCTCTATCTCTAACCAAGTTGTTGTCTGTTCCTAAATATAACAAAACCTTCACCGAGGCTATGTAAGACCAGTAAATGGTTTAATTGTTGAAACCATTTTGGAAGTCATTGAGAAATGATGTTGCTCTGTTGACTGCACGTCAGATCAGCCGGCACTTTAAAAGGATGTATTTTGTTGTTTTATTTTGAGGATTTGTTCACACCAGCATCTGCTCTAATGTAATTTTTGGTTTAGGTTTCTGGTGGCACCAACAGCAGGTTTTCTTTGGAGGGGGCAGGATAACACAAGACATAACCCAAGAGCAGCATTTACTTCCATCTGACTTAAAGAGTCATATGTCCTCATGACAATATCAAGTGTTTTTATTGGTAATGTAAATCTGTCATAAAAAATTAAAACATTTTAAAGCCTGAGGAGAAACTTGATCGATGTAACTGCTCAAAAGAGTAAAACATCAAACTTTCAGAGAGAGGGTAAAGCAGAAAAATGGAAGATTATTGACACTAAATGCATTTTCCAATCCAAAGGTTTATTTCTCCACTAAGTGCTGTGGGTTTGAGCTTGTTATCCGTAGCTGTTTGTAAGGTTGCTGTTACATGAAAGAAGTGTGATGCAACAGTAATATTTTGTGACTACCTCTGTCAGAAATGCAAAATGTGACAGAGATGGTGTGAGATGTGTGTGTACCCTAAGTGTGCATTAGAGAGAGCGAGACAGAGAAAAAGAGAGGGAGGCATAGCGTGAGAGCAGTCACCCTCAGTAATTTCATCTGCTGACATACACATTGTAGGATCATTTTAAAACTGCAGGTCTGAAATGGGAATTTTTAAGCTCAGCCATTTAAAATCTAAGAATTCAAATAACTTTCTTCATTGAGAATTTTATAGATTCCACATTACAGATGACCTTGAAAAGAAAGGGAAAAAAGATGCTAATGAAAAAGTGCTTGCTGGGATAGAGTTACAGAGGAGGTTAAAATGGTTGATAAAGGTACAAAGCTGGCTGCATTCACTGAACACACCAGTTTGTGTTGTACATTAGACAACACTATTAGCTGAAAGGTGCTTACTCTGGAGTTAGGCTCCTCACATGGCAGGGATAATGCTGTGGTTATGCAGGACTACAATTACACCAATCAAAAGATCCGTTTTCTGTATCATGTTATCAGACAAATGACATTATTACAAATTTTCTTTGATGATATCGCATCCTGTGATCTTTCAAAGGAAAAAACATTATAAACCAAAACTGTTCCATCGCAATCAACCCCTGATGAGCAAGCCATCTTTGACTGATTAAAAACTCCAACATACATTTTTGTGGGACTTCCTGTTTGGTCTGTCCCACATCCCTGCTTACAGAGAGCACCCTGTGAGTGTTTTTCTGCTTGCTACATTAAAGGCCTCTCAAATATTTACAGAGCTCCTTTTAATAACTGCATTTCCCTCACAGGTTTTGTTTTCTGTCTCTTTTTGCTTGTAAGCATCCCTGCAGATCCAGTTTGATTTTGCTCCATGAGAGATTACAGTGATAAGAAAATCCAAACATCCGCCAGGTTTATCCTTCGTAAACTGTGTTTTCAATGGCGTGCATTGTCTCTGACAATTAGCCCGGAGAAATGGAAACCTCTGTCGCAGGCCTTGCCTTTATTGTATGCTGACAGACAATTCCCTCTGGGGTCGCAACTCTACTGCCACACAGAGACAATAGAAAGACAATAGAAAAGACAAACCACAGAAATGAGCTATGAGAAACAGCACGACTTTTAACTCCTTTGAGAGAATAACCCTGCAAACAAGTAACGGCAGGTAACATCAAGCTCATCCACTGTCCACCTCGCTTGAGTGGCTATCTACTGTTTTCTCCTCATATCACCTCAGCAGCACCCCTCCCACCTCCTTTCCCACCAACTCAACCCCCACCTTCAGCCATCCACCCCCATCAATAAATCCATCTGGGAGATCAATGCCGCAGCGAATCACTAAAAGTTATCAGCTGAAGCCCTGCCAAATCAGCAAACACAATCACTATGTAAATCCATCTTTACTTCTCCTCCACAAAGACAGGCTTGCTTTGAACGTAAGGGAGCGCTGAGTATGAGTGAAGCTGCTTTCTCCGAGAACTAAATGTGTGGTAGAAATGGACAATATTGGCAGCTCTGGCTGGTTGCTGAACCTCAGCACATTAAAGTATATGGTTCAGTTCTCAGCACCGTGCTGAGAGTTTTCTCAGAGGAGCTACATATTCTCACTATAATCAACAAACTCCCACCCTGGCAGCACAAAACAGCTCAATGAAAAAGACAAATAGACAGGAAGTAATGCATGACATCACATAATGAGTAACTGGCATGTCTGTAGATGTTTAATATATCAGCATGATATGAAAAATAACAGCAGCTACTTTGTTTGTTTTCATGTTTACTACTACTGGGCTGGTCATTTATATGCTTAAATTGAGCTCTGACGGTGACATCTGTGCTTCTGTCAGTCATGATGCTGCTGCGGCCCCCTCCTTCCCCATCGCCGTGGGCAAACCCCCCTCTACTGCTCCTCTCTTGCGCTCTCTTTCAGTCTCTCTGTCTCTCTCCCCCCTGGACAGCTTGGTCACCCAGGCCTGCAGGAGAGGGTCTCACTGTGATGAAATAGAGGTAGGCAGTTGTTCCTTCAGCCCCAGGGTCATTATTTAAAAAGTGACAGAGACTCCAGTGAGTGAACGTGAGAGAGGTGAGAAAGGAGGGAGGGTGACGAAGAAGGAAGGAGAGGAGAGAGAGTGAGAGCAGCACTCAGGAAAGAAGGGTGGGAGGGAGGAGGAGGAGGTGCGGGGGCGAGGGGGGCTCAGTTTTGCAGGTGTATTGTCCAGCGGAGGGAGAGGGTGCTGGGAGACAAATGAATCCAGCAGGCATTTGGTACACACCGGAGATTGCTTATCGATCCAGATCGCAGTATTCAGGCCGGCCTGAGAGAGGGCTGAGAATTTTCTGAGGGAGTTAATAACCTGGCAGCTCAGCTGTCTTGTCCAATTCACCAAAGGCAGAGGCCTAATCAGGGCTGGATTCCTTTTTCTGTCTGAGGAGGGGGCTCTAGCCCTCCACCCTCTCTTTCAGCTTTGCCTTGTCTCCCTGTCTCTCCATCTCTGTTGCCCTCCCCTCATCCCTCCCTCTTTCCACAGCCGCTCACTTCCACTCCATCGGAGCTCTGAGAGTGATTGAAATGACAGCCTATAGAAAGAGGCTAATCAAATTGTTTATTATCAGTCTGAATCAATATGTATGGATTGTTAAAACATCAAAGTCAGCCCCTGGAAAAGTAATAGTCAACGGCCGGTAGCAGCTGCTCAGCCAAGGCTGGGTCCCTGGGAGCCTCGCTCCATTTAAAGCGACTTTCACTCTTACTTAAGTCCCGATGACCCGACGAGGTCAGTTGGCTGAAAGGGATGTACATGGCTGTGCTACAGCGCCGCTGAATAAAACCCCTCTAAACTTCCCTCCAGCTACTCAAATACATGTCTACCCAGGCTGACTGATAAACAATCTATCAACTAAATAAATGAGCCACCATGGTACTGAGACAAAGACCATAGCTACCTACTGTGCTCCGAGCAATATTTTGGCCTACTGGTCATTGGTTCCCTCAAATTCAATATTTTGCACTCATCCCCTCCTCAGAGTCCAACTCCGTTCTCTTCAGGAAACTGGCCTGGATTGCAAATGAGGTCAGGCTGATGAATGAGTCAGCTGAAGGGATCAAATTGCTTTGAGATGGACATTGTAGTTGGTTTCAGGCCGTGAGACAAGCTGGCATGGAAGATTGATGGATAGCCATTGTCCATTCATTGGCGCTGAGTGTGACACCTGATGTTTGGCCGGGGTCTCCCTCCACCTCCGACACCACACAAACAGAAGGCGCGCCGTGGCTTGATAGAATGATTAGACACTGAATGATATCTTCTTCTTCAGCTCTCCATCTTGACCACTTTACTGCTAGCAAACATTAAGATGGATCACAGGATCTACAGCTACCAGGTCAAATGTGAGAGGATGTGGGCCGCCCAACAAAACACATATTATGTAATTTGTTGTTTTAGTCTTCTCACTGAGAAATGCATACATCTCTGCATTTCATCAGAACATCAGGCAGCTACAACTAGGTCAAGTTTCAGTGTAGGACATATTAAAAGTGACAGACTCGGACTCAGTAACCACCATGTCATCCCATTGCCCCCATTTTGCTCCCAATTTTTCTGTCACTCATTTCAGTGGAGTCAGATTGGCAATTCAATGAAGCCAGGTTACCATTTCATACATCACACTGATCCATATCATTATAGGAGAAGCTTCCTAATTGGAAGTCCACTCAGCTCCTTATCATCAGCTCCATTACACGAGCCACATAAGGCACCATCATCCATCATACACCAAATTTGTTCTGTCATTTTTCTTTTGAATGGAAGATAAAGGCCAGCAGGCCATATTGATTTTATAAAAAAACATGAAGCTGAGACTCCAGAAGTGGGATGTTTGCCTGTTATCGATAATTGGTCTAATAACCATGACAGACAGGAAAGAAGAAAGAAAGAAATGCACATCTGGGCCTGACACCCTCAGATGGAGAGATATCTGAGAAATGACTGGTTTTCTTTTAACATTTTTATTTTCACCCCAAATTTGTATTCCCACCCCGCCCTTTTATCATTTAATGTTCTCAGTTTATCTCTGTTGTGTTTAATATTGTTCAAAAAAGCTACAGAATGCAGACAAGAATACAAAAATACTGAGAGACACGAGAGTCACTACAATGAACTGTCTTCAATTTGAACTGTAGATAGATAGAAAGATAGATAATTACATTGTATAACTAATATCTTTACCTGTAGTTTTTCTTAAATTCCACTAATGGATGACTGTTCTTTTACAAGTTGTACTAGTAGTGTTACATTACTGTATTGCTTCATGTAATGACAGGGGTGGAGGGAAAGGGAAGTGAAAGCTTGGATGTGAGGGAGATTTTACAAGTTTTCCTGCATGATGGCAGTCAGAAGAACAAATAGATGACATTTTCATGTAACTGCTCATTGGAAAGCAGAGAATGACAAACAGTGAGATCGGACTTACAATAATTACATTTTCTGATGACTATGCATTAAGTTGTATCTCCAGTTTAATACTTGGTACTCATTGTCCTGACATTAAAAGGTGGACAGATTAAAAGAACAGTCAAATCGAATATGATGTATTGTCCTTTTTATTCCACAATGCAATTGGACCGCCAACAGTTTGGTCTGAGACTTCGATGTGTAATGTAATGTAGCTCTGAGTGGCTAGCCTCAAGCAAAGATGAAGAGCAGGCTTCCTTCTGACTTCCACACTCTCATCTTTTTTTTCATTTTCAAACTTTCCCTTAAGTGACATCACTTGAGGCCCTTATCAGAGTTCATGCAGCTCCCTCTGGAGCCACAAAATGCTGTATTCCCACTTTCACATCTGCAGATATACTCCCTTCTAATAGACTTTAATGTGTAAAATTGGTGAAGTTCTCCTTATTTTTGTGTGACTCTGGTTAAGAGGGAAAAATGATCAAAAATAATAGATAGAATTTCATAGGTGGTGCAAGGGTGGGGCCTAGGTGAGGCTATAGCCACCAAGAGCTATAATAGTTCTACCGTAGCCCTAACAAGATATTTGAGACTTTTAACACAACAAACAAAAGCCTGTCTGATTTCCCTCATTCGTCTGCTGTTTCTCCCAGTCTCCTGTTGATCCGGGACTATAGTGCCCCCAATGGCCTTCAACCATATTCAATGGAATCAGTCAATTTAGTTCACCTTGCTCATGTAAGCAAACTCTTATTGAGCTTGCACAGAGATAAAAATGCACTGTTTCATCATCAAGCCAAATTTTATACTGCAAGTGCCATAACCCCACCAAGAAATAATTAAGCTGTCTAGCCTGAGTAAGAAAATACCTCTAGCGCTGCCTTTAAGGAATCAGTTTTGCATTGTTGCAAATTTGGGGCTTCAACCTTCACCCTTGCATGCAGCATCCCATAATATCTACATAAGAATGTCTGTTATGCAAAGTTCCAAGTGCACACTTGTTGTTAAATAGTTTTTCATTTTAGTACATAAAAAAGATGTATGTGTTAAGCTCAATAACTGAACCAAACATGGGGAGGTTTGAATTTGTACACTCCTTCTGTTTTGTCCCTCCTTCCCTTCTCCCTCCCGCCCACCTCGTCCTCCTCAGGCAGAGCCAGCTATGAGCAGTAGCTGATGGCAGGGTTACACTAGGGTTCTTGGCAAAGTAGTGCTGGGCACGTTGCTGCATAGTAAACACCCAGGGCTCCTGCTCTTGACATGACGGGGGTCTCTAATTAAAGAGTGCAACGAGACACCCCTAGCCAAGGCTCTCCCTATCAGCCATACACCCACAATTAAGTCCTCCATGGGATCCAAGGCGCTGCATTATTGATGGAGCAGAACGTTTGATTAGAAACTCTTAACACAGCTCCGGAACAGAGCAGCCAGTCCACTGTCATTAAACACCACTTAAACCAAGTCAAAACATACCAGTTGGACATGCTTCTTAAACATTCAGGTTATGATGGAGATGGGGGCGGGAGGTGCGACTGGATTGAATATCAGTGCTTTGTGCAATACCTCCTGCTAGCATATGCTGAAGGGTTTTAGCCACACAGGGTAGCGAGGTAAACAATATACTGTACCTGCAGGCCAGTGAACAGACGTTTTCTTGATGACTTGCAGGGAAGAGGAAAATAGTGGATTTCATGTCCAGGAAACACATGTAAGAGATAAAAAAAAGCAAGTGAACCGCAACAATGTCAGCCCTCCATATGATGAGTCAGTGAATGTTTGAAATTATAACAACCCCTTCACCAGGAAATATGTACTTACATCAAAGCCAGGCTGCTCTAAGTGGGGCTAAACAGTATTACCGGCCCACAGTCAATCAACTGTTGCCTGGTGCGTAGATAATGCATCACTTCATATCAAAAGCCCTGCTAATGAGAACAGGATGATGTATACAATACCAAAACATGCATGCAGATGTGTGGATGTAACATGTAGATGGGGATGTAATGGGGTGTCAAATTAAAGCATGCAACAATATGCTGGAACACGTAGACTGAGGTGTAGGCTTCCCGTTAAACATGTATGTTTTCCTGGCTTGAAAATAAACTGCACTACTACGCAGCACAGGGGACTTGTGTTTGTATGGGAGTGACTTTCTGCAAGACGCTATCAGACGCATTCTTTTGCTCTGCATGCGTGTGTGTGTGTATGTGTATGTGTGTGTGTGTGTGTATGCATGCATGCGTGCGTGCGTGCGTGCATGTTTGTCTGCAGGAGAGTAGAGGGAAAACTGCAAATTCGCCTGCTTCGCCTCTGCAATAGGCCTAATTAATACACACTCAAGGGTTGATAACATTGTGGCTGAAAGTAGATCTCCTTAAGAGATACTTAATCCAGCTAAAGATTGCACTGCTCCCCTCTCTTCCATGGCATCACAATCAAAGGTATTGGGTGGGTCTCTAGTGGACTCATTAGCAGACTACTCAGCAGTGGGGGTCTTGGCTAAGGCACAGCCTCTCTCCTACTCCCCCCACAATGCACACACATAAAAACCTCACCTTCCCTACATACCCCCCCCCCCCACCAGACATACACATACACATAAACATAAACACACACACACACACACCCACACACACACACACACACACACACACACACGACTTGCTGACCTGAGCAATCAGAAATGCTCGTATTATTATGACATTCATTAAACATCACTGACGGAAACCCTACACACTCTCATCAGCTCTGTGATTAATCACCACCTTATCGGCAAGCCACAATCCTCCCACTATCTGTCTGTGTACGTGTGTGTGTGTGTGTGTGTGTGTGTGTGTGTGTGTGTGTGGGTTTGAGGTTGAGGTCTCTTCTTACTAGGGCAGGGGTCAGATATCAGGGACAGGAGTGATCAGTAGCTACTCAGTGAACATCGTCCAGGCTAATGAATGCTCTGGCATCGCCTTTACGTAAGTGTTACCACCTAAATATATGTCACAGCAATGAATAAAACACCTTACCTGACGACGACGTATTTTAACAAGCAACATGAATGCTATCTGCATGCTTCTTAAAAGACATTTTATCTTCAGTAAATAAAAGATTAATTAAATAGAAAGCAATTAAAACAGTTAACTCCGTACACTGGTATTTGAATTTTCCATCCAGTGAGCTAATTTCTAAAGATGAACCTCACTCTAACGTGCATTCTGCCTCCACATAACAGTCATGGAAAGCCACTGTGGTCTTTTTTATCAGCTATAATCTGTATATCTACCCTGGTACCTGATCTGAATTCATAATACAGCAGATTAGTAAGTGGGATCAGGTTAAAGAGTGCTGAGCCATGTTAAACCACTGCAACACAGGAGCATGTATCATGTCCACGCATTAATAAAAGGCAACTATGCTATCATTATAAGCACCATACGTGCCCGAGCTCCACTTCCTGGCTGCTCTAATAGCTAACTGGTCAAGGGTGATTTATCTGATAAACTGCTTTTGTGTTCCACAAGCCTGAGAGATGGTTTAGTTTTGCCCAGTCTGCCATAATGTGCTTTATAAATACAAAAACAAATGGTTGCCTAGGGAGGAGGAAAGATGTAGCTTGTATATTTGTGTTGGGTGGGGTGGGTGTAGGTCAAATTGTATCCTCTTGTGCCTTGGGGGGAGACAGGAAAAGCTTGAGTTATAACTCTTCCATCACCTGCCTTCTGCCGCCCATGCATTACTCAGGATATAGCGCAAATTGCAGCCGGCATCCATTAGTTCTTTTCAGGGTTAATATTGATGTAGATATCATTCCTATCTGCTGTGTCATTTATTTGAAATACTATGTGCGAGGAGTAGCTCCGGCAGTGAATCAAATCAATTGATAGAGCAGTTAGCCTTGCAGCCTGGGCTGCCTGGGAGCTGCCGAGCGAGCATGAAATATTATGGAGATTGTTCTTTAAAGTGATCTCTTCATCATCATTTGTCTGCGGCCTGGGCGATCCTATCCCCTACTGCTGCGTTCCTCTTGGGCACCAGCTGTCATAACTAAATCAGCCGGATAATGCAGTCGTGCACACACTTCTACCGCTTACCCCCGCAACACCCGCCTTCATCACCATCCCCCACCCCGCCTACACCCGCTTCCTCCCTCCTCTGCTCCCTACACCTCCTTCTCTGCAGCAGCCACACATGTCAAGGAGCATCCAGAGAGTCACTCATCATCGCCACTGATGGCCCTCCTCTCTGGGGCCTGCTTGTTTATGTCACTTCCTATGTGCGGGGCTGCTAGTTCATGTCAACCTCTGTAGCAGGGGTGGGCACGCCTGCTGTTTTACTTCATGTTTGGCTGCTCGTGACGGGCAGAGAGGTACCGTGGAGCTCAGGGATAGTCCTCGTGGATGTTATGATAGCCAGTTGAGCTGACAGTCTGCACTATGCTGTAAGTGAATATGACGGAGACAGTTTTTATGGTGCTCTTCACAGTCTGTTAGCATGCGGCTGGATGACTGTTTTTACTGCCCATAAATGGAGCACCGTGCATATTTTCAGAGTCATTAGGAGGACAGTCAGGAGACATACTCAGAGGGAGGCGCACGCCACTTAGGCCAGGCCGTTTACCATTGTAAAAACCTCATCACTGAGCCTCTCAGAGTGATGTAAACTCTTACTTGGAGAACATTTCCATGTGTCAGTGAGAGATGAGATGAGAGGGCATCTTCAATGACAGGGCCCAAAGGATACAGGGCCTCTGAGGAAAAAGCTGCATTATTCAGTGCCAGGACACTCAAATCCAGGAGCCAGTCATGCCATCCTGATCAGTGCTTCATAGCCTACTGATATTACAGTCAACAGTCTCTGGGTATGGTAACAGCAAAGACAGTGCCGTGCTCAACTCTGGAACTTTCCAAATGAATGCTGAGAGGAAGCCAGCTAAATGCACACACGCAGTTTACTTAAATCTTTTGGGGACTGTGATACTGTGTGACAGAATTGCTCAAGCAAAGACATATTTGAGACAGCTTTAATAAATGCTGACATTTTATTTCACAAGAAAACACGTGCACAATTACACCACCGCCCCAAACACAGCCTGGATATTATTCTCTGGTAAAATAGTATCAAGTCATACATTTATACCGATTATGCACTGACAAAATAGGCATCTATATTGTTGAGACAATGATGTCAGACTACAGCCCGTTACATTTATATTTTCTAAACAAGTCACTGGGCAGCCTGGCCAAGGCGGTGACATCTGCATGACTCTTCGTCAGAGGAACAATGAGGGCTCTTAGCAGAGAACAGAACCACTATTTGTCACTGTACTCTGATAAAATTCATACAGGGGCATTGTATGGGTCTGAAAATGGATGTTAAATCCATTAATCAAAGCCAGATGGATTATGTGCTCTCTGGGTTATGTCCCGTTGCTTACTCTGGGAGATACAGAGGTTTAAAAGGTGATGGCGTGTGTGTGTGTGTGTGTGTATGTGTGTGTGTGTGTGTGTGTGTGTGTGTGAATGAGTACATACATGCACATGCACTTGTGTGTGTCAGTTCCCAATGAGTGATGATGAGCAGTGGCTCACCATATTGATCAGGAGAGCTTGAGGAGGGGTGTGAGATAGATAGCCACACACCAACAAGAGCAGCACAAGCGTCTCTGCGCAAAGAAAAACATGGCCAGGGTGATAAAGTTCATGCGTAGCTCAGTGCATGTGAAGGATGGAATTTCATCTTAGTTATTATTTTTTACATACTAAAATGATTAAAAGCAGCAAGAAAACAAGAGGTCTGCGAGTGAGTTTAATAACAAGATGCTTAAAAAGCAGAAATTAAGGAGGGGAAAGGGGATCAAGCAGGGTGCAAAGAATGCCAGGTTTAATAAAAATAATGGCTTAAAATACCACTGAGACCACCCATCTTAAAAATGTAAGCTATGCACTCACGCCACTGTAAAATACTGTTGGCATATGTTATGCAGATGTAACCATCGCTGAAGACCTGCCTTATAGGACTGAAGTCGAGTTTTGGCTTCATCTCAGAGAGAAGCTGTGTATTTACAGGAATCAGTAGGTGTAAAAAATTGCTTGCCAGCTTCCTGCTTGGTCAAAAGATTTGTGTTAAAATGTAATAATCTTGTTCCAGTGTATAAAACCAAATGAGCAAGAACTAAGTCTCGTGCAAGATGAGTGAAAAGCCCTGCATATCTGTGACGTATCATATCTGAGCTCTTCGTTTTCACATTTAGAGAACTTTTTTTTTCTTGGACTTGAGTTTTTGCCTGAAGAAAGGTCTGGAAGTGTTTCATCACAGAGAACAAGTGTGTTGGACAACCAGAAATCTGCCACACCACACTGTGTTGGTTGTGACTGTGACTCATACTCTAGCACCAGCTGGATGCCATCCCCGCCCAGCTTCCCGCCGCTGATTGGACAGGTAGACGTGAAAAGCGTGTTGCTTCTCTCCACAATTTTCCACAGATTCAGCAGAAAGTATTTTATAGTGCAATTTTTTGTCTCACCAATCCAAACAATGTGTGTGCGTACTCATACACATGGCTCTGGTTTGGCTTGGCAAAGTGGATTTCTGTCTCTTTCTTCCTGTGGTTATTAATTATACAGATATTGTTCTGGCACAGAGTGCAAGAGGGCTGCTAGATAGCTTTGGAGGTTCATCTAAAGTGAAACTCTGAAGTTTAATTTCAGCGTTGGACTTTAATATCCCTTTGCGTGGTCAAAGTGGTGCTCTGTTCTGTCTCTGTCGGCTGTGCAGTGCAGGGACACACAGGGCTCTGGCAGAGGGGGAACAGCCGATGTAGGACAGCCTCTCATGGCTCCCTGGGGGCAGATCTGTGCAAACTACACTACAAATTACACAGTGGGTTGCTGTGCACCCTGAGCCAGTGTAAACAACAACACCATTTCCCCTCTTATACTATGAATCAAACTGAACTTATATGACCCATGTCTGAGTCCACACCCATACTTTGTACGCCCCCAAACCCTTTTAATGACACACCGACATAGTAGCGTTCAGCCCCGAGCTAGCTTGCTCTCCTCCCCCTACCACTGACTTCATTCATGAAAACTCCTCCTTACACCCCACCGCTCTCAGTGTGTCACTCTATGCAGCTGTTTCATTTTAGGAATCGGGGACTCCAGAAGTTTGCCTCGCAGCCACCAGACTGCTCTCAGAGCCAACTGGAAACCACAGCCAATACTTGTCCGAAGTGCTCTGGCAAAGTTAAATATAGAGCCCCTCAGTTGCTGTAAGAGATTTAATAAATTCCTCCTTCAAAGTTTGCATAATGCTCTCTGGTTTAAAAGACCAAAGTCCCCTCGCTTGTTATTTCCCAGGCCTATTTGTTGATCTCTCATTGCTGGAATATAGCATTTCAGTAATGGTCTGCTGCAAACCAGCTGATGTGTTTAATAAACTTTACTGTGCCTGAGACTGGGAGCTACCTCCCACTTAGTTGAAGACACGGGGGGAGGCAGTGGTCCATAGCAGTGGAGAATGATTCATTAGCACTGTTAATTCAGCAATTAAGTAGTTACTATATATAAGTTAAACTCTATAATTAATAACCTATTAGTCACAGTGTAGCTTGGTATGCTTATCATCTCTAAAAAAAATCTGAAAAACGTTCTGGAATGTAAGATTTTGATGAATTTTTCTGATGTCTCGGGTATAATATGAGCTGAAAAAGTAATTTTACAATAGAACAACTACATATGAGAAAAAAGAAGGACATTAAAAGGCAATATAGAGTACATTTCAAACATGGAATCAGTCGCTAAATTTTCAATCATATATAGAACTGCCCCCTTAAGATCTAATGCTCAACCTTTTATTAGTTTTGCTCATATAACACAATTCAGATTGTAGCCTTTAATAACGCACTCATAATGTGCTTATATGTCCGTGCTGTCCTGTAAGGCTTCACATACTTTACGAGAACTGTTTTTGACAAAGTAATCTGATTCAACCAAGCCGTCTGATTGGTCCAAGATGTGTTGTGGAGTTATGTATTGGTTGCCGTGCCGACCCATGTGGTAAACAGGAAAAGGTAGCAATCACCATTGTTTTCACCAACGAAGTAAAACATTGCTACATTTGACCGAAAGTACTGGTCCATAATTTTCTTAGTGGCTGTCAAAATGTATCTGCAAAGTATTCAAATGCTTGAAAAATAGAAATTAGATGTGAAAAAAAAAATGCTGTATATCAAGAATACGTTTGCCCTTATTAATTAGACGGAATATATTACATATAGTAAGACCTAAGCAATATTGAGAGTTTAAAGAAAAATTAACATACAACATGCAAATTCTAAGCTTTTTTTTGGATAGTTTGATGTATGTTTGCATTGTGATTTCTGGAACTGTGTGTAGTCAAATTCCTTGTATGCATAACAATACTTGTCAAATAAAGCTGATTCAGATTCTGAAGTGAGGGTCACAGTTTACTCACATTACTGCATCTATCAACACCTGATCTGAGTCCTTCCACTTGTCTGCTTATCCGTAAATATTTATCAACATGTTCAGAAACTCTTGAAACCTGCAACCAGGGCGGCACACACATGCACATCCTCAGATATCACTAATAGCAGTCAGACTGGCAGAGTCCCTCACCAATATGCGAACCAGCTGCAGGCCTCAGCCTGGCAGTGCGCTCTACTGCAGACAGAGCGGGCTCTGTGGTGGAGGTCTGTGTCACGCCATCAGAATGTGTGGCAGTGTGCTGTGGGTCCTGAGAAAAGAGAGCCTGGAGCTCTCCATTATCAGCTGGTTTGATAACAGCATGGAAAAACTGAGGCTAACAGGAAAGACACGCAGGGATCCTTCCCAGACCTGGCCACTGTTCTCTTTTCACTGCCAATAACACACGAAGCGGGTGGTGTTTAGAAAGTCCGTTAGCTCAGAGAGTGGTCTGAGAATGCCGGCCTGCCACTTTACTCTTTTGGTTTGCTGTCTTCAGAACAAAGCTCTAAAAACCCACTGTACACTGCCTTCCCATCAGCACACAGACACAGTTAGTCACTAGCTGGTGAACTAGGTGGTGAACATGTAGCAGCCAAAGAGACACTTTTTTCATTCAGGAGTTGGTAGAGACCAAAAACAGAGCTAAAAGGAGGGTGAATATTTAGATGATATTATGTCATGTTGAGTTCCCTTTGTTTATCCGAATTTGTTAATATATTAGATTACATTATACATGTAACAAAAGACAAACCACATAATACATATAATATGGAAAATCCATTTTGAAAAACCAAAAGAATACATCAGATTTAGTAGTGCTGTGAGTAAAGTTTGTAAATTGATACTTGAAAAGTATATGCATGTATAACTAGCAATTTACAATTATAAAACATTAAGTTTCAAAATAATAATAGATATTAATTCTAATTATTATTACTTCATATTTTTAGATGTTTGATATGTATGCATTGATTTTCAGCATTTTGTATAATGTATATTTTACAAAGAAATATCTGTTTGTGGAAAGAAACTCTTCCTCTCACATCTGCTCCTGTCCTGATAAAAAAAACTTGATTTATCTCATTAGGGGTCAAGCAGCTTGATGTGAACATCAGTGATTTTATTGGATGTGTTTGCTCGCCACGTGGAAAAACACCTCCATCCCACTGACCCTCTTCATGTTGAGCGCACATGATGTTACTTCCATACATAAACACATAGCGGGAGCGGCCATGTGAACAGAGAGCTGTAATTAATACCATGTACAATTTCCCCTATCCCAGTCAATCAT
>JBBMOE010000001.1:23045026-23064432 GCA_037975065.1 Chaetodon trifasciatus | reverse complement strand
TACAGGTACAGCTGCCGCAGCACTGGCTGTGGTCCAGGATACATGATTCTGTTCATTCAGAGGGATTGAAAGTTTAAGTTTCACATGTTAAAATTTGCAGAAGTGCAGCCAAGTCACAATCTGTAAATCTGAAAAATGTCTATGTCCAAAGGGACATACAGTAGGAATTTTCATGCAATAATATATATATATATATATATATATTTTTACTATACCAGGCCATCCAACACAGCGGATAACACGTTAAAGTAAGATGTCAAAAGGCAAAAATAAAAATGCAATACAAATATTAAAACTATTTTCATGCAAACTGAACAGATCAAGATAAATAACCCCGTCAATACACTTAAACTCAACACATGCAGAAAATAACTCAACTAAAATGCCATTAGTAAAGTCACCTTACTCCAGACTATGGCATGACTAATAAATACAAGCATCTGGCTGCATTATTTACTCACACACACATTCGAAAGCATGCCCACTGATGACACTGTGCTCTACATATGCAGTCTCTGGTAGGTTGCCACAGCAGTTTAGTTAAATGGTGAAATAACAAAGGATAGCGTTCCTTTCGCCGTATGACTCTTGTGTTTTCTCCCTGTTCACAGAAGCACCTTCTTGTGGCTGTTTATCGTGCGGCTTTTATTGCAGCATCACTGCAGCGTTGCTCCCACACTAATGGCTCTGCTTCTGCTCACTGCATCTCAGCCTCGTCTCCAATTTTCAGCAACACAAACTAGCGTCACTTGTCATTATTTTCTCTTATATATTGAGCAATCTCAGTCAGTCAAAGAGAGGTCTACCCCCAGACAGATGGAGAAGCGTTTACCAGCTGGTGAAAAGGCCTAACAGGTTCCTCAGAATGTTTCTTGCTATGAAAGAGAACAGATTATACTCTAGCACATTCCTCCAGACGCTGCAGTCTACTGGACACCACAGTGCCACATTCCTCATAGTTGCAAGTAAATGTTCACTTGATACCCTCCTCAGAAGGATAGCACACCAGACCTATGCCACGCGTCACGCATGGAAGTGATGGATGATCTCAAACATTTCAACTGGGTTCCATATCCTTACAAAGACAGATATACATTCTGAATCTGATCTGGACTATTTCTTTTGCCATGATTGTCAAGTGACAGAGTGCATTATGCACCGGTGACTTATGTGCATATGGAACTGTCAGTAACACAAATACACCCGTGTCCAAATATTGACACATAACAGTATCATATCTCTGAGTATACTCCCGCTGTGGCTCAGTTCCACCTCTGAGGAGAAGCACCTGCTGTGAGAGAAGCCACCGAGGGCGTGACATTGAATTTCCTAGCTACAGAGGGCATCGAGGGTCAATTTGTTTCTCCCAGCATTTCCACTGTCACCTTCGCTAACCCCACCTTGGATCAATGATGCTTGACCCAAGTCTGCTGAAAGACAGTCAAGTGCGCAGCGTGGATGCAACAAGGAAGAAAACATTTTGTTAAAAGGAAGTAATTGAAGCTCTGCGGTGAAAACCCTGGAAGACCAAAACTGCTCTGCTTTCAGCGGGCTGACAACAAATGTGTGAGTTTTTCTGATTGAAAAAGATACAGAGGTTAAAGATTTATAGACATACACACACTAATACTCTTACTCCACACACACGCACACACACGCCCCCCCCCACACGCACAAATGTTTGTGCCCCTTTAACTATACCTGTATGAACTCTACATATGGTACTGTTGTCCTCTTACACTGCTGTTAAACCTTGTCTAATATAGTTACCTTGAACTTTAGAAGATACAGACACAAAAATCTAACGATTTACCTGTTGGTTGATTTGAGAGTCACACCAAATAACAATAGTCAGAGGGACTGTAGATTTGGAAGTACAAGAAATTCATCTTAGTTTCTATTAAACATGTAAATCAACCTGAACTGCTGGTATCATGTACTCTCCTGCTGTTCATTCTGCCTTAAAACAACTTTATGCAGTTTATCACTGTGCTTCATTACATCTGTACACTACATGAGCAAGCAGGCTGGTCCTCACTGACAACAAGAAGAGAACTAAACACTATCATTTTTGTTTGTCTCAAGTCTCAAGTTATAACAAAAAACTACAGAATAAATAATATATAATACATAAATAATACATGATAATGGTAACAGCCACCTGAAGTTTCTCCTCAACTCAATAATTCATAGAAAATGTCAACGCTGGTGATGATGAGGCCATTGCTCATTGAATAGCAGCTTGGCAGGATGTGCTTACAGTGACAATTATTAAGATAATAGAATAATAAAAGTTCTTTTAATTTCAATTTTAATATTAATTAAAATACAAAGATCACATTGTCAGAGCTGTTATAAGAAAACTATTGACTTGCAAGGTCTCCCTTTAGATAGAAATGTATGGTGATGGCTCTTGTAATGAATATCTTGTTCTGGAAACCTGCCCTCCAGACGTCAGAAATTAACAGCAGAAACCACCATGCTGCAGGCCTGCTGCTGTGCTATTTTACACCAGCTGTAATACTGTTTTCACCTGGTAAGGCCACTCCGTAGCCCACACCGAGTCTGGCAGGGCCGAGGCAGCGTCTGAGAAAAAAGATACCCAGTCCCATTTATGATGGGCCAGCCTAGTAAAGCTGGAGTCAGTCTGCAAGTGAAGGGTGGAATAAAGGAGTTTCTCAGGTTTAGGAGGCCTGGCTGAAAGCACTGAGGCCCCGTCCCTCTGAGAGCTGCATGCACACCGCTCAATTAATCTATAAGATATGTGATAACACACAACTGTTTCATCTGCAGTCAAAATGCATCTTTTAACTCTTACTATGAGCACTTGATTTAAGCTGGAAGATTACATTTTACAATATTAAAAAAAATACTTCAGGATGAAGAGACATTTTTAAAAAATTATTCTAACTGAAACAATCTGCATAAACAAGTGAATTCCAGTAAATGTTTACTTCTAAATACTTGTTATTGCAATGTTAGGGATTACAGGAATTACTTAACAAGCAAAAGTGCTTACAAACACTCTTTCATTATGTATGATATCACTGAGAAAGTATGTAAGTGGAAACGACTAGTTTTACATTTTTGGTCATGGAACTCTGTGCCGGCACATGGCCCCTTTGTCAGAGCGGGATTATCAGGAGCGAGCGCTCACAAAAGGAAATGCTTGTGGAGCTACAGTAACAGAAGGATAAAATCAGCCGTGTGATGATTGGGGTGACACATTTGTTTGGCTGTAATGAAAATAAGCCCATTGATGGCGCATTCAGTCATAGGCCCGAGCCCCCCCACTCCACATCCTGTCTCTTTATCCTTCATACAAGTGGCAGACAGATAGCGGCTCGGGGGATATTGCAGCAGCCAGCGGGTGAGAGGGGCTCAGTGTGTGTGTGTGTGTGTGTGTGTGTGTGTGTGTGTGTGTGTGTGTGTGTGTGTGTGTGACCTGTCAGCCTGTCACTTTGCATATACTGCTGATGTGTATGACATAGCTGTCTCTGCTGCTGCCCACCAGCTAATCAATTTACGGTAATCTGCTGGCTCTAAGTACTTTACAATACCACAAAGAATGACACCAGTGACATTAAAACAAGTTAATACAGTTCTTTTCTTTCAAACTTTATTATACTTTAATAGGAATGAAAAAACAAAATACATGTTGACAATTACACGATTGGTTTTCATTTTGTTGTTTTCTATCATCATGTTCATTGTAATCCCACCTGATTATCACAAATCTAAGATTGCTGAATTGCAGTATTATGTTGTAAATAAGATGCAAAAAAAAAAGCTCAATGCAGCCTTGGTTAAATACAAGAATAAATGAAACACGGTGCAGGAAACACCCCCGTATAAAATGTTGGGCTGCCATCTGGCACAAGTTGAACATGTGATACAGCACAATCAAGCAAAAGTTCAAATGACCCAGTGTGGAGGTCTTGGGGCCTCCTCACTGTCCATGCTATCACTGAGCCATGGCAGAGGTTCAGTGCTGATAAAATATCAGGCCTAATGGTAAACTCAGAGCACACTTGAAGCGTTTGATCCGGGGATAGCGGATGTGACTCACCCCTCTGTGTGTGTTTCAGCCACTAGGCATTATGAACACAGACACACACACAAATGTAACACACACACGGTGAGAACATCCCTGTCGGAAAGCTGCCTCCAGTGTGCCACAGGGCGAGTGGATGACTTCAGACTCACTGTATCCATCACAAATCTACTCTGCGGCCCACCCGTCTGCTGCACCAAAGCCCAGGGCTCAGACGTGCCACACACAGGATCCAGATCAGTGTTCAACATGCACATGTTCATGCTGCCAAACGTCTCGGTAGCTGCATGCAGCTGTTGTATGAGGACTACTGAACTGGCTCGGAGAGGATGAGAGAGAGAGTGGCAGGCATTCAACCACAGGATTGTGACCTGGTCTGAAGTGTCGCTGTGTGCTCTGTTGTTACTACTGTGCTCACACACAGTGTCTAATACACTTGATTAAGTATGACATAGTTAATATCACAGCAGCCTGTTTGTCTTAAAACTCAAGGTTGGACCTATTCAAGACCAGTCAGGTAATGTGAATTCCATTTCCTTTCCATTCACACCCATAAACAGCCATCCAACGTTGGTGCAGCAGTTTGACATGAATTACATTTCAACTGTTATTATATTTGGAAATTAAATCCACGGGCACTTTCTGCGCACTAAACCTGTGTGCTTATGCATGAGCTTCACTCATGTGAATGCCAGAAAACTAACCACATTGATTGATAGCCTACAGAATCCTGGCATTATTCTGACAGGGAGCCTTTTGCACTTGTGTGAATGATGATCATCCTCTCCAAAACCACAACAGGAGGTGACACAGAGAGACCACGGTTTGCATCCTGTCTCCTACTAAGAGCCAGTGTTGTTTTCCTTTAACTATAAAGGAGATTTTTCCCGAACAGTAACCAAGTAGCTTAGTTGCTTAAATATAACCAAAACCTGAACCACAGAGGTGGCACATCAGAGAACCCTCATATGAGTCATATGGTCTGCTTTGGAAGGCACTCATGAATAACCTTTGAGGTTGAGGTAGAACTAGACGGACATTTAATATTGATATATATATACATTTATATAAAATATATATCAGCAGATGCAGTGCAATGATGACTTAGCAGCACAGAGAATACCAAAACAATAAAATAAAACACCAGCTCCCAAATACTTTCAGATGCTGAAATGGCTCATCTGTGCTTGAGCATCACCAGACCATCAGCCCCCACCTCTCCACCCCCAAAATGTCTGTGAGTGCTCTGACATCGTGTTGGTGGTATTAGGTGTTACACAGGGGTGCATTTCCTTCTCAGTTGTCTGACTAGAACACACCCGCTGCGGCAGGGCTCCCCCTCGGCTCCATGTGTGACAGTAATTTTACACAGCCGGGGCCCTCGGTCCCGGAGGTGGGCCATTAAAGTTCAGGTGAGGTTAATTACAGAGAATTGTTAAGCCTGCTGCTGTGCGCTGGACGGGTGGGAGGGATTTGACGCCTCCAATGCTGATTTCTGTGTGACACAGCTCCGCGGGCTCCACGGGTGTTCAGCAGCAGATTTACACACAACACCTACAAGCGCCAATCATTCACTGAAACAGCTCGAAATTAAACCCCACAACACAGCCACATGAAAACACTACAGCTTGTTATTATGCTCGACGTATAAATTACCACACACAACATGCAATTCTCCACATGAAATACACAGAAATTGAGTGTAACTACCTTTAAATAAACAGCCAAATTTAGGAAAATGATTTTGCAAACACAGAAAGCAAAGAAATCTCTAATTTCAACCAAGAGGTTCTATTAAGCCTGAGACAAGCCAAAAGCAGGAGCTGGAAAACAAGCAGGAAAAGAGTGACTCAAAGATGCAGTCTGCTGTGTTTGAGTAAGGATGAGATTATATTGGATTAAAGGGGATTTTTGCAATGCAAATGAATGCACCTCAAATCAATAAGGCCTGTTCTACTCAATATACAAACTAATTAAGAGGTAATACAATCAAACCAGAATAAAATAGATTGTGCAGCTTCCTCAGAAAGAAATCCAATCAAACCTTTTTATGTGAAAAGATAAAATCTAGAGCGATCTTTGTACGAATAATGACCTGGGCTTTGTGTCCATTTAATAAGGAAAACTTGTCTTAAGAGGTTACGCTCAATGTGCATATTCTAATCAATATGAATTACATAGGGTTTTATCTATGTTATCTGCTCCAGACTGCTAAGCTAATTAATGTTTTATCGAGTGTTTTAACTCAATTATTTCGCAAAGTCAAAGAGGTTCAACACAATTTTCTATGAGCGGCCAGAACATTTTCAGTGCAGGAGAAGTACTTGATTTCCTGCAGCCTTTAAAAGAGACACAACCAATCACAAGACATGTGCTACACTTGAATGTATTCAGTCCAAGGGTTTGAATTAAAAAAATGTTGTACAAGAAAGATGATGGTGAAAATATCAATATAGTGGACTCTTTTGGTTGATTGTGGAGCAGAGTGCCGCTCTGACACAGTGTTACATTTTGCGTCGTATCTGCCGGGTATCATTACAAAAGTTTGGATGAGTCCCCCCTCCTCTTGCGCTTCATTCCAGCTGATTGCTCATTTTCTAATGCTAATGGTGCTAGGCTGGGGCTAGGGTTTCTCCCCTGTCAGCTGGTCACTGGGGCTGTGGGACGGATCTAATGGGCTCTGACAGGAGGGAACTGATCTCATTCAAAGGGGATTTGATATGTGGCATGAATGTGGTGACCCTCAATGGACATATTAATGACCGTTATCATTCACAGACTTTGTGCCATTCATAAAGCTCCTTTCTGTTGGATGCACCGGTACTGCGCCAAATGCCATGACTTATGGATGAGCTGGCCATATATTGTTTTCACTGCCTTTTAGGTAACACGTCAAAGTGAGTCAGAGCTCTGCTCCGGTGGCAGAGGCGGTGGCTGGTCGAATGGTTTGAGCAGCATAGCGCAGTAAATAATAACATGGTGGGTGTTGTTTACAATTCAATTACGACCACACGCCAGTGGAGAAAAAGACAAAGGCCTACAGTCACAGGAGACATCAGTATGGAGTCACACAGTCAATATTTAGCTTCGCCCCCACTGCTATTTATGACTGAGGTTTCCCTTCATGCATTCAAAGTATTGTTTGTGCTCTCTTCTCATCATTACTGCCTCTACCCTAAGGTAAGCAAAGGTAGGAAAAGTATAAACATAGTCAGGAGATCAAGGGGAGGTTTGTTCAAATTCCTGCAAAAGCTGACACATATGGCATTAAGATGTTTTATGATAAATTAGATCAAATTTAGCGGCAAATGCTAAAAGTTACATACGTTCCAGTTTATGAAATAAATGGTTGTTTAAATAACACATGAATTACATTCACCAGAATACTCTTTCACTATCCAACAAGGCTCATAAACTCCTTCAAAATGTCATGGGCCAAAGGAAGGAAAAAATAGGGTTACAATCAACATGTGGACGCTTTTGAATAAACAAGTCTTAAAAAGGCAGAGCACTGCTTGTGCACAAAATGGAGCAGCCACAATTAAATGTCTTGGGCAGGATGTTCATCAGAGTGTGGTTTTCCAAAAAATCCCAAACAAATCTAGCCTGTCTATAAATGGGAGAAGCAGCCAGAGAAAGTCATATTCAGCCATACATACATCCGGTGAGAAGTGACGAGCAGCGATTCTTCATTACACAAGGGCAACCACTAAGAACACATGTGGCCTAGTGGCTGCAACTTGAGCTATTCCTCCTGGTACCTGGCTAAGATATCTGTCAGAAAGCCACGCACCCTTCAAAAGAACAACAAACAAATGATGCAACATTCAAAGGTTCATGCATCCTGTATTAATCAACAATGAGAGAAAGCATCTTCATCATCTGTCACGTGAACATATCTTAATGTCCGTATGCTTTTTTTTTGTTGCCAAAGGAAACAAACTAAAGTCTGCTTGCGAATCAAAGAGATGTGAGTGTGCTCTGAAAAAAGTACACTTGTATCATACAAATGGTTACTATTACACATTTATCATTAACCTCTGATTTTAGGGTTGCTATGATTAATTATGAGCATAGTCCAACTGTTTTCCATTCCCCCATTTTCTCTGCATGCTCTATTAGCAGAGCTGAGGTGCAGATATGTGAGCGCAGCAGCAGCTTGGGAAGTGTTTGTTGACAGCTGCACAGGAAGTTACATCCCTCCACACATTGAGGTGTCACCAGCACTATTTGAACATTTCCAGGTTTAATCTCAGATTCCTGCCATGTGTCAACTTCAAAATAAAGTTCCTCTCCTGCATCTTTGCTGCCTCTAATAACAATCCACATACTGCCACAAACATGCCGGGCTCCAGTCAGTTTCTTTCTACTCATTCTTTTTGTTTTCTCAAAATTTACTTACAATGGTCTGTTTTTCAAAGTCAGATGCAATGTTAAAGTTTCCCAAAATGATTTAAGGCACAACAGTTTGGTAAAAGTACCATTTGATCTTGTGCTTACAATTAGGCATGAATGAAATATGCATGATATAATTATTATAGTAATTATGCTACATTGTACTTCTATTTTTCAACAACACAGGGGAAAATACTGTGTTATTTACTCTATTATTCCAAATGAAACGATATGATTGTCTTGTGATGATGCATTGCTATAGATAAAACTGCCCAACAAAGTAGCCACAATGAGCTCCACCTCAACCAGGCAGATGTTATCTGTGCATTCATGTTGCAATAATAGCCTAATAATCTGATGATATACTGTAGATGATAATATAGTTCTAACTCCCTACATATTGAGTACTTCGACATTTGACACTTCAAGTACATTTGTTTAATGATTTTGTACTCACAAGTAAAATAAGTAAAATTGAATGCAATACTGAGTATTTTTACATTGTGAGATTTCAACTTTTACTTAAGTAAAGGTGAGTACTTCCACCACTGAAGTATTGGAGGGAATGGAGGGAATTTTTCAAGGAAAGAGAAAAGAAAATAGGCCAACCAAAGTGCATCTGATGTATTGTGTTTCACACTGAGCATTCAATGACCAACAATCACTGATTAAACATCCTAAAACACGTGTAACAAAAGAGCAAAGCAAGCACCAGAAGCATTACCCAAGTGCTGTTCTTCACTGCGAGGCCGAGGCAGCGGGACATTTTTGCCTGGCTTCCTCCACAGCCTGGAAAATCCTCCCCACATTACTACCATTGTGAGAGCTACTTTGCTTTCACAGTCCAAAGATCAAAACAGCAGCCATGTTTCCAAGGAACAAATGTCCTACCAGCTGGGCTGGTGTGAACACAGATATAATGCTGACAGGAAGCCGAGGCAGTCACTTGTAGAGCCAATTATGGGCAGAGCCGTGGGGGCAGGTTTACAAACACCGCTTTTCTTGTGTCGCGCTACTCTGAGGTATATGATTAACTTCCTCACCAAAAGTACCCAGGCAGCCCGGAGTCTGCCCTCTTTGTAGGTGGCAAAGCTGGTGAGTCGTGGCACAGCCCAGCCGACACCAGACTAGCAAGCAAAACAAAAAGTGGGCTGTGACCGAAAGGGTTCATTTTGTTGTTTTTATTACTGACTGTACTTCCACATTCTTCAGCTTTTAATGGGTCTTCTTTAGGACATGTTTAACCATTTGGTTAAGTTTTACAGTGCTGCTATCACTGGGAGAATGCAGGTTATAGGCCTTTCCTGAGGCCACAGAAACTCTGCGTTCTCCATTGGAGTCAGGAGGAATTCAAATTGACCCATCCGAAGAAAATACCTTTGCTTTCGGAAAACTAATTACAGGCCTTCCCATGAATGGAGGCTGAAGGAGCAACTTAATTAACCAGTCTCTAGATTACCCTGCATTATTCTGCTGCTGCATTGCCCCAACCAAAATCATTTTCTAGAGGATAACAGGATTTTTCCTTAACAGTTGTGTTAAAAATAAAATTGAAAAAAAAAAAAAAAAGTAATTCCCTGGTGTTCAATCTTGTTTGAATCAAAATAAGGAGCGTCCACAGTGAGTGCCTCCTCCCATGTGGCATTGTCGTGGTGGCAGAGCAGCAAACAACAGTCTTTTAACTATCCATGGTCTAGCAGCCCTTGAATTTAAAAAGTTCCTTTCACCACATCTGCCCTATTTGTGCTGCCTTTTCTTCACCTGACGTGCTCAAGAGATTCGCTTTATCTTAAAGGTCATTTCATTCAACCGGGCAACAAACACAAGTGAATATAACTGTCCCCAATCTTTCCTTCGCAGAACTCATGCTTGAGTTACCTCAAATAAAGAAGGTCCCTGCCAGCTAGAAGAAGGAGCTCACAATCAGCTCCATAGGGGCAGCTCTATAGAAAAGACTCCCTGTATCATACAGTCCCTCTTTACAACTCTACATTTCCATTTAATGACACCCTACATATTAACCCTGGTCAGCATCCAATTACACAGAATAAGTGAATTATCTGTGCCAGCATGCAATTTGAAAATGTTTTTCATGCAATGCGGGGACAAGGGGGAGCAGGGGCCCCTTTTTTTCATCAATCCAGCGTTCATTAAAGTGCGAGCCTGTGAGTTATTTCGAATCCATTAACTCTAAATACAGGTGATTCCCTGCCCCTTTATACACAGGACCACCGAGATTCCCTGTCATGGAGTGTTATAGGGGTGTAGAATGACACCAACACAACTGATTTGATGAGCTTTCCTCCCAAGGCCAGCACTCAACCAAACAAACTGGCCAGGCAACCAGCAGCGCTCCATTCATATTTAATTACAGCCTGCTAACGTCGCTCGCGGATAACATTACACCCGGCAAAAATGGAGGGAAGAACTGCTATAAAAATGAAAAACATAGCTAGGAGGTTATTTCTGAATTGTTAACAAGATACTATTTGGATTTTTAATGTAGGGCACACAAAGATGATTTTTGATTATTTAACCCAAATCAGATTAATAGAGTCAGTGAGGGCAGCACCCATCTCTCATTTAATGGCATGTAAATAACACCAGGTGGTGAATATTAAGTATCAAACGTGGGACACAGCAGTCTATGTCACATGACCCACCTCTGTGGGTGTAAAGTCACTGCTCACACACACACACACACACACACACACACACACACACACACACACACACACACACACACACACACACACAATGTGTGTGTGTGTGTGTGGAGGGAGGGAGGGAGGGAGGGAGGGAGGTTTGAGTTAGCAGAGATGAGCAGATGAGAGGAGTCCAGCCAAGCCATGTCAAGTTACTGAGTGCTGCTTTGAGAGAGCACAAACCAGCTCCCCTGACTCTGCTGAGCTGTAGATACACACCAGAAGCTATGTTTGTGCTTACAGGGCACACCTATACCTGCTGTGGTGTCCCTGTATACATTTTGGCATCAGGAAGTTATAAGAAAAAAAATCCAGAAAAAAAAATGTTTTATGTGGTGGTATATTTTTCACACTTCTATCAAATTTAAATCATGTGACATATTTCCATTTATAGAGTGAATCTATACTCAGCCTGTTCAGTAAATGTAACACATCAACAGTAAATATCAGGTTTTGGTGTCTGCAATGCAATCTGCCGTTTACACCCATGTTTTGCATTCACACAGCTAGTGTCCATCACAGAGAGAAACATACAAATACCCTCCTTATTTTCCAGGGAAACTGTCAAGCCCCCTCACTCTTCGTTGTGGGGACAGTTTTTTTTGTTCGCATATTTCAGTCACATTTCATAACAGTTTATTTCCAGAAGAACTAACCTATACCCTACCCTACATTCTAATGTCGGAGATTACAGGCCTATGTGAATATAGATGAGGCAGCAAAAAATAAACAAAAAAAATCTAATGACAGCATTTTTTTCATAAAATAATTCCTGGAATACATTGTAAATTTATGATAACAATTTAAGAGCATCTGATGATTGGGGTGGAGGTCCAATGGTTGCTAAATATCCAAAGAGTGATTCAAGAGTGTGCCTTTTTCTTTTCCACACTGCATCAAATTATCAATACTCTTTGTAACTCACCGGCAGGGAGGATACATGACTTCCTCATATCCACACTTAACAGTGAACTGATACATCACCAGGCTTATGCAAGTATTCTTGCTCCTGCGTGTCTGCAGGAGTCAATATCTTCCCCATGGAAATAAGACTCACTCTCACACACTCCACCCTGTGCTTCATAGTATACATTCAGTATGACAGGTTCATTTTCAGCGTACAGACACACACACAACACATCCTGCACATGCACACACTCATGGTGTGTCATCATCTCTTTACGCACTGGCGCCTGTCACTCAGCGGGGTCCTGGAATATGCACCGGGGCCATCGACAGGCGTCTGTGTCAATGCCTGACAAACCTCAAGGCACCAGGCTGTAATTGGAACGACCGGCCTAATCCTCAGATCAAGACAGACTCATTGACAACCTAAGCGGGCGGCAATCCCAGCAGCGCCTTATTAGTAGAGCTGGCCTCTTCGCTGGGAGCACTGATGTCGTCACTGCCAGCCAAAACATGCTGCCGTGGCCAGACAAGGCTTTTCACAAAATGCAAACAGTGAGTTTTGTGTCATGGACATGTTATATGGGCTGATGTGCTGTAACTCACAAAAGGAAAGTTTGTATTCATGTTTGCTCTACGCTTACACACATTGACACCTGGAGACTGCAGGAAACAAGCAGGTCAGGCACTCATTTCCTGGACTAATATTACTATCTCAGAGTAGATATTACATTACTCTTGTCTGTATAATTTTCCAGCCTAATATGAAGTCTATCATAAAAAGTTGGTCTGCATTGCAGTATACAGGCACCACATTATGAGTTCATCAGATGGCGACACTCTGTCTATTGTGACCACAGTGTGAGGATTTTAATTATTTGGTTCAAATTCAAAAATAACATTAAACAAACTATTCTGCACAGTCCAAATATCACTATAACTTTACAGAAAATGATGGGCTCATGATCATGGCATGGATCTCTTTATCATTAACAAAACTGTCTGGACCCTGGGATTTCTGTCTACCGCTCATGAGAATGAATGCTGGAAAAGATGCAAAGTTACAGAGCTCATATCATTTTAAAACAAATCTATCATAAATGTGGCACAGCATAATAATTTTGTTTACTATCAAAGGAATACTTTCACTTTCTTGCCGAGAGTTAGATGATAAATATGCAGCTTCAGCCAGCAGCCAGTTAGCTTAGCTTGGCATGAATACTGGAATCAGGGGGATATAACTAGCCAGGCTCTGTCCTAAGGTAACAAAATTTGCCTACGTTCACTGATTAAAATGTTTCCTTTACCAAAATGTTGAACTATGTCTTTAAACAACTGTAACCTCTAAATTGGCAGGGTTGCTCACTGGGTAGGCCGTGTGTAATCTGGGTTCTCTTTGGAGAACTTTACTTTTCTTTACTGAGGTGTTTTCAGTGAGTCCTTTATTTGAACAAAACCAAAAAAACTGCGATTTGGTTTTCAGATGAAGTTACTTTGTGCTGCAGGTGCTATAAGCTCATTAGCTGAGAAGTACTGAGAAACACTGAAATTTATTTGACACCATAAGTAATTATTGTAGATTCCAGCAGGATTGATAATGCTGCACAATCCTCCACACCAACCAGACTCATGTTCACTTTCTTGGCTTGCCTCTTCCTAGAACCGTTGGTCTCAGGTGAGCAGGTGAGGTTAGTTTAATGTTTAATACACCACTTGGGGGTTGAGGTCTTTTCGTCAACAGTGACTGCCTGTGTAGTGTCTCATCGATGATACCATCCCTGGCCAATGAGTTTAGGGCAAAACACCCTGAACGCCATCATAGAAAAGTGAAACATCAGCTGTGGAGGATTAACCCGCCCAGACAAGCCTCATGGCTGTAGACAGTGCAGTGCATGTAAGGAATCACTCACACTAACACAGCTTGCATCGCTTGGAGCAGACAGCTAGCAGATAGGCTCTTGCACTCCTTCAGTCTCAGTAGAAATAGCCACTGTGCTCTCTTCAAATTGCCGTGTCCCTCTCTCTCACCTCCCAGCCTGGTAATGTGCTCTCTGGTGGAGGGGAGCATGTAGCAGAGGTCGGCTCTGACACCTTCTTGGCAGAGCCACAGAGGCTGGCTCCCAATCCCATTCTCAAAAGCCAAGATGCCCAAACCCCCTGACACAGTGTGTTTGTCTGTGGCCCCTTCTGCCTGCCAGAGATCTCTTGTCAGTGAGTGTATCAGAGGGTTTGACATGAAACATGACAAATACAGTATATACACTAAAGATATAACAAGTTTTAGACTTGTAGATAAGGTGTCCCAGCTATACGAAAGCAGCCCTAACAGACCAGTGGAATGCGCATGTCGACATTATTTACACTCATACAATAATTGTGTGTTCAAATCATAATATGTAGCAGAGGCTGAAATGGTCATATGATATTGCAATTAGTTGCTGCAATTCATTTCAAAGAACACAAAGTGTACTTCTTTCAAAGTGCTAAGTAGTCCTTGGCAAAACTTGAGAGCCATCAACCACATGCAGAGCAAGACATGAATGTTTCTGTGTATGCCTATGTGTGTGTGCGTGTGTGTGTTTCTCTGTGTGTGTTTAGTTCCTGGCTTTTGTAAAGGCACCGGGAAGCTCGAGCCGTCCACCCAGGCATGCCTGTGCAGTGTAACCAAGGCTGACTGGCTGACCTCAGACTGTGTGGGCCCTTTAGCAGAAGATGAAGGAGCTTTTTCATTGACACAGGAACAGGAGGTATCGCCTTCCCTTTGCAGCAGCACTCATTCATGCCAGACACAATGCGTTATTATTGGTTTTGAATTGAAATGTTAATTTTGGGAACTGGGCAACTGGGCCTGAGAGCTTGCCCTGCTCATTTCTCATTTTTCACTTGGCTGAGGTGGTCTGGTCGAGGGAGAGTTAACCCTCAGCTCTCCTTGTATTACAGCACCTTGGTTCAGCTAGGTAAAGGCTGAGGGCCTACAGACTAGGCCACAGAGAGCTTTGAATATTTGAACTTGGACTGTATGTTGAACAGTGCTCCATCATACAAGGCGAAAGGTTAGTGGTAAGAGGTGAAACATACAAGACAACGGTCCATACCCGGCGGTCACTATTGATCCTGAGGCCAAGTAGGAAAAACCAGCTCTTTCAGGGCCGATGGTGTGAGCTACGCAGGTCAGCACTCTGCTGAACAGCCTCGCAGAAATGAGTGCATCAGCAGGCCCGGCAGATCTATATGACGGGAATTAAACAGCATAATCAAATTGTTTGCGCAACCATTTAGCATCTCATTCCCTCGCTGCCCTGGGCCAAACTGACCACTGGAGACTGGCCATCCACAGCAGTAACAAAGTAGGGCAATAACTAACAGCGATTAAAGGAATATTGATGGCCTGTGACACACAGCATCCTGAAAAATGCTATTTGGTCAAATAGCTGCAATAATTAAGTATATGAGGGTCAGTCAATTTTATCTGCTGCTTTTATTTGGATCGATTATTTAGTAAACTGGCCAAGCCTCAGAGAGCATTATTGCTGAGTGGGGTGTTGATTTCATAGTGCAAGTGCTGCAGCCAAGTCACACAGTAGCAGAGAGGAAACACCCAGTGCAGCGCAAATGCTACAAATATTACTAATATAGGGAATTGAGGGAAAGAAACACAATATCACCACTATCGCTGTCAAACATTTTGTGATATGCTGGAATTTTACACTGTCACGTACTGTAACTGGTTGACCTTGTTCTGTGATATTTTCATTCTGTCCTTTAATTTCAAAACATGATGTTCTTGATAGCTGAAACCTTTCTAACTTTTCCCCCTGATAGGAAAACAAGCATATAGACCTGGTATAAAATATTCTCACCACGGATTGATAAACATTAGCTGAAAGCAACAATAATGAGTTTTGGCTGCGTAAAACCTCAGCGCATTTAATGTGATGCAGTGGTTAAAAATAAACCAGGCCATTTAGGGGCTTCTCTCCCAGTTGATTGATTAAACATTAACCTGCTGGTTCTGGGATATTTCTTATTAATCACAGGTGGCACAGACTTAACTGAGCATGTACAAAAAGAGGCACACAGGCAGCACTCTATATAACACACACACACACACACACACACACACACACACACACACACACACACATACATGCTTAGGCCTGCACTTGCATGAAATCATGCAATCATAACATATGCCATTTAGTGGATGCTTTAATCTGATGAGTGATGCAGTTTTAGCGCTGGCGGACCCAGTAGGAGTCAAACATCTAACTCTGGTAGTGCAATTGAGTTACACACACACATGCACACACATCTCCATATCAAACAGCACATTGTGGGAATTGCCATGACCTAATACATTTCTTATCTTACATTCGATTACACATTTCACAGAGGAAACCATTTTCCTCTTGCCTACAACAAGCTGTCCAGTGAGAAAACCAACCTTGACCACAGAAGTGAGTATTTTGTAACAGAGTGGGTGGCAGATCTGTGATCTTGACCTGTTAGATACACTGTACAGCAGCCCCAAATCCCATAAAAGACAGTAGAACAGAACAAAATCTCTATCAGACCTTCCTCATTTTCCCACAGTCAGTGACTAAGTAGAACAACCTATCGCAGTCCACTAACGTCACTGAATATTCAGCCACTGTAGCAGGCCATTGCTTTGATCTAGCACTGATGTGGGTGGCCAGTATCCACAACTACAAGTCTTCAATTTGAGTCTGACAGAGTACTGAACCTGCCTCCAAAATAGCTAAGTTTTTCTTGCTGTAACCACGGGTGACTTTTTTGTGTCGGAGGAGGCTTTTATGAGAAAATTGACAAAGTAAATATCCTTTCAGCTGTTTCCCTGATGAATAATGTACGCAGAGGCTGATGGACGGCTTTCAAAAAAAGAAAAAAAAAAAAAAATCAACAGCTTGAGGGTTGTCCCTGCACATCAGTTGTCATCGCGTGATGTGGGTGGCGGTCCTGGCGCGGGGGCTTACGGCAGCACACAGGTGCCCTTTTCACTCCCAGGCCGAAAATGACAAATTCAATAAACTCAAGGCACCTCTCCGGAGCACCTATGGAATCAAACACACCTGACAAGCAGCTGAAGGGCTTCTTCCTAGTCGCTCTGACATCCCACCTTGACGTTTAATATCAATATCTCAGCGGCTGTAGAATATCTCTCCATCTCACTAGCATGCTTTGACACTGTGAGAAAGAATAAGAATATGTGTCAGAGGTTGTGGGACTCAAGGTAAGACTGTGATGAGGAAACTGAATCTGTGAGATGACATTAACAGAGAGTGTCCCCAACTCTGTGTGTGTTTCAGCCCCAGAGCAGACAGGCCTGGCTAGGGTTACCAACCGTAATTCTGATGGTGAAAGGGCCACAATCAGCCTACTTAATCTCGAAGCTGTTCTTTAAAACCAAAGAAAGACGATCTGTCTCCATTCTACTGTACAAAACAAGGAAACATGTGATTCATCGTAATGTGGAAATGCACATTAAATTAAATTTGCCTTCTGAAGCAGTGAAGACAGCCCTTGACTGCAGGTTTTCCCGTGATAACAAAAAAAGGTGCTTTTACTCTGTCAAAAGAGCCAGTCTCATAAACCTATCCTGACCTGAAAGAACAAACCCCAGACATCAAATTTTAAAGAATTAGCATCACAATGGGCTAAATGTCCCCCTTGTAGTAAAAGGCCAGTAAAACGGCCTTGCAATTTCAGTGGTGATGATAAACTGGGAGATGCAGATAGTGGGAGCACTGTGCGTGAGACAAGTCCTCACTGTATGTTCATTAGCATCCCTGAAGGTTCCCATCTGATGATGAGGGAAACAGAGCGCTGCGGCCGCTCTGCAAGCATGAGTGCCTTATTAAAGAATCGGCCAGGGAGCCTCAAGTTTGGTGAGCCTGGTCCACGAGGAGCTCACATCAGGGCTCCCACCTGTTTGTCTGGGTACTCGTTTGACACAATAGGTCATGAAATGCAATATGGGCCTGTGCCTCTCTTTCTCACCACACAAAAGCCAAGGAGCGGATGAATTGCAAGATAAATGACCTTGACATTTGGATAGTCTCCAGATTGCTGTGCCATAAAAATAAACCATGCAAAGACAACCTCCAAACCCTCATGAGACCAAAGCACAACTTCAATGGAGAACAAACAAGAGCAGAATGAAGAAAAAAAAAGTGTCTGGTGTTGGACAGGATGGATATTTCCTCGAAGGCTTTGATTGCTCGTCTGTGATAACTGTGAGAGTGCACAGGCCTGAAAAATCCTGCTCCATGTTTGTACTTACAATGTGGACGTCTTGTCTTCTAACCAGCTGTGTACACGCTGCAGACAGGCTCCATTTTCCACAGGAAGCATGATGAGAACCACAGGAAGCAAAAAACAGCATGAAATGGCTGGAGGAAAATGACAACGCAAATTAGGGTGAGGCTTGCACAAATCCAAAATATGGAACCCATAATTACTTTTTTTACACACTGAAATACAATGACAGACCATATTAGGGAATTAAAGGCAGCACAAGACTGACAATTCACAAATAAAAACAAATTATCAGTAAGAAGCACATGACAAGTTCATAGGATTTCAAAATAATCTGTCTCTCATTTTATTATCAAAATCTGAAAGAATCACATAGAAATAATGTAGTGTAGTGCAGCATAATCAAACTAGCAAACTTGACTAATTGAGGTCTAGATGAGAAATAAATCTTGAAGCCCCATTGTTATGGGGTCCACCCGATGACTGAATAGTGCATATTTTCTACATCAGAGATAGAGAGGGGATGCGCTTTATCATTACTGCAGCATAAAGCTATGTTCTTGCAGGCCTGTGAGCAGGTCCACCTGAATGTGATTGACAGTGTGGGCAGGTGTGGCAGTGCATCCGGGGGAAAGTGAACTGCGGCCGCCTAAATGAGGCTCACCATTGTTCTCTGTGGGTCTTTGATCTCCCAGCGGTGGGCCAGAACCACAGCGGGGAGTCGAGGCCGGGCCCCAGGCTATGGTTTGTATCGACTCGGGAGGGCAAACAGCACAAGGCAGAAGATGTGGGAAGGGGCTCCAGCTTCCCAAGATCACCTCCGTGCAGCTTCATCTCAGCCTGACCTACACACTGAAGGACTGCAGGGCAGAAACAACAGATATTAAAACAGATTTTACTCCTGAATGAAATCCCCCGATGTTACTGTGCCCGAGTCAAGATGCGGTTAACATGTTTGTTTCCTTCATTTTTACTTCCTTTCTTTTAGTTTTTCTCCTGGCAGACTAGAATAAACACACACACACACACACACACACACACACACACACACACACACACACACACACACA